>JAYMSP010001044.1:0-37032 GCA_036897095.1 Plantago elongata | reverse complement strand
CGTAGGCGGGGGGGGGGGGGGGGGTTAGTTTTAAATTTGTTTTGATAGTAATATGAAATATAAATTGGGGTATTTGTTTTTAAAAAAAGGTTGAATGTAACTAAAATTTATTCTTATTTTATTTTATCAATAATTATTTATTTATTTATTTAATCTTTTATTTTTTCATGAAAAGAAGTGATGGTTTATATTTTGGGTATGGATAGTTGGACCAATTAATAATAATGGTACTTTATGTAATTCGTCCTCAGTATATATTAATTTTCTAGATCTTTTTTTTCTTTATAGAATGTGCACGAATTGTTTGTATCTCCACATATTTAGTTTGACATTAATTATTGTACTATTTAAGAGTAGGAAATTGATTGTATAGCTATACGTATAGAAATACTAAAGTAGGCAGATGTGAGCTTAACATTATACTAGTATACTTTTTTTTCCAAGTCATAACAAATATCAAAAATAATAAAAGGGAGCTAGCTAGCAGCATATAATTACGGCAGTCATAGAATTTTAGATTTTTTTCCCTACTTCATAAAAGTTTTAAGAGTAGCAGTATATTTCGTATTTTTTATTACCAACTCAAGTATATATTTTCTGGTTGATTCTTGTTTTCACATAAACAATTTCTATTGTTTTACTTGTCACATAAAACTTTTAATTCTAGATGTAGGAAATTATTTGGTTGAACATGTAGCACGTGCAAATAATGTGCATCAATATTTCGTAAAAATTTGCATACATGATTTGTTCAAAATATGTGCAAAATATGTGATCAATAATTTTATCACCATTTTGTTTTGGCATTTAATTTGTGCAGAAATTTCCTCTAGTGATCATCTGCCTATAAGTAAACGTCTTAGGAGTGATCGAATGGTAACCGGTTCTACATCCAATGATCCGGAAGGATCTAACAATGATACAAGAGACGATTCAAGGCTAATGGGGGCCTAAAAGGATCATTGGCAAATGATTTTATGAAAATGGAATAGATTTTGATGTTGTAAAATCTCCTAGGTTTCGTAGTATGATTGCCTTTGATTCCAGACATCATGTCGAAATTCCTACCACTGAAGAGCTTAAAGGGTGGATTCTCGAAGATTTTGTGAAAGAAATGCAACAATATGAGAATGAAATCAAACTTTCATGGGTGTAAATAGGGTGCAGTATCTTACTGGACGGATGGACAAGTATAGAAGGGCGTCATATTTTAAACATATTGGTTCATTGCCTCAGAGGTACTATTTACCTTCAAACTTGTGACATTTATGATTTACTTGAAAACATGGACGCGACGTCATTCTTGGGCAAATTAATCGAGGAGGTTGGGGTCGATAATGTAGTCCAGATCATAACTAACTCGGCTGAGCCACTCATGAAGGAGATAGGTGATAGAGTGATGGATGAATACTCTATCTTCTGGATTGTGGATACCTAATGTTGCATCAAACTCATGATAGAGAAGTATGGGGCGATGGTCAATCAGACACTAGACCATGCCAAGACCATCACGAGGTTTATTCATAGTCATCTTGGTCTCTTGCATTGTTTACATGAGGGGACTAACATCGGGGAAGAATTGGTTGTCCGTTAAAAAACAAGGCTGGCTCTTTCACTTTTTACCCTAGAGAGTATTGTGAATAAGGAGAAGACTTTGAGATCATATTCTCGTCGACTGGTCTCCGTGCGTCCTTGATGATCAGGGTAAAAGCTTTGTTGACTTGGTGCTGAATAATTCATTTTGGATTAAAGTTAAAACTGTTGTAAACGCGGTTATTCATCTTGTTCATGCTTTGGAATGGTTTTGAAACAACAATTTGCACATGGGTAGCACATACAAAATGATGGATCAGGTTGAGTCTTTAGCTATTACATCTATCGAGTGCACTATTTAATGGCTAAATAACATTTTCCACCAAAACATGCTATGAGAAACACTTGATCAACCATGTCTAATCTATATAATGGAGTAATGGAGTATTTTTTTTCATATTTAGATGATTAATTAGAAGTTCTTAAATATTTTTCAAAATTTCTGATGTTTGCAAAAACAACAAATTTATAAGAATTGTTGTTGTTGATAAATTTTGATGAAAAGTCATATTTGGTCCATTAATTTTGAGGTTATCATGATGATTGTCAAAGTGAATTAACTATGAGGACAAAATTTGCATAGCTTTTAAAATTGATACGGTTTGTGCCAACCACATATAGTTAAAGTACTAAAGTTGTTAATGTTTTCAAACTTGGTAATGCGTATGCCAACGTATAGTTAAGAATTAAATTTGCCATTTTTCCGTCTAGAAACTACATATGATTATAGGTATACGTCATTCATGTGTTGTAATTACTAACATAATTCATTTATTTTGTAATATGAAATGCTAATATTGAAAATAAAAACGCTTTTATTGGATAACATCAATAATTTTTATGAAAACATTTATCCATATTTAAATAATTAGGAGATTTGTCCTTTAATTTTAGTTGTATAAAAGTATCACAAAGTATCATGAGAGGCGGTAATCATCTAGAGATGACACAAGTTACCAATCTTTCATGTTATTAACTAAAATATTTATGTTGTTAATGAAATAAGTATTGTTACAATTAGAAAAAGTTCTAATGTTGAGAACATGGGTGTGTTTTGATTGATAACATCGATAATTTCCTTAAAAATTTCGATATGTTTTTAGGTAACTTATCTAGAGACCGTCGTCTCTCAAGAAACTTTAAAAGAATTCGTTGCTAATATGTCACCAAATAAAGATAGGTGAGCGACGTTTAAATTCCGTTGTTCCTTGATTGGCCATCAAATCATCGTCATTCTGAAACATTTAATTAATAACGGAATAATTATTTTAAAAAATCAAAGTCTTTTACAGTCTTCTACATCTCTAAAAATTCTTAGCAAGTATTTATGACGAGAGGGCGGATGGCGACATGATTTAGAGATGTAGAAGACTTGTAAAAGACTTGTGATTTTTTTAAATAATAATATAAAAATACACTTTAAATTAGTGAGTGTGTCAGGCATTTAAGTGGGAGATTATGTACTATACTTCATAAAATCGTAGGATTTTTAATAAAAAATAGCCTTTATAAAATTATTCAATTATGATTTTGAACGGGTGTGATCAAATCTAGAGATTTGGAGGGCTAAGAATAATTTGGCGATTAGGTGGGAAAAGTCGTTATAAATAGCTACAACGATCGAAACCAAACATCAAATTTCATCTCTTCTCAACTCGCATGTGATCATTAATAGTTCATTCACTAATTCCTCGAGCAGTTATCATATACGTAATAGAATACTATATTTAGGAGACTTGCAAAGTTATTTTAAATAGTAAAACTATACAATTATATTTTATTTTTATAATTTAATTTTAAAATATTTTTACAGATCAAACATTCAGATTCATTAAAAATGAATCAAATAAAAATTAGACTATATAATATAAAATTAAACAATATTGTAAATTTAATATCATGTAAAAATTAGAGAATTCCTTTTATAAACTAGATAATATAATGTAAAAATTATACAATAAATTGTAAAAGCTAGACAATATAGATTACACCGAATTAAATTTATGCACAAGTCATAAAATTAAACAAGATCTTTATAAAACTAGGTAATATAGTTACAAAACTAAACTATTGTAAAAATTAGGTAATATATACTAAAAATTAGATGGTTCATCACAAATGCACCACATAAAGATATAAGATGGAAAATTAGATAAATATTGGTAAAAATTAAAATATATGTTATTTATATAAAATCTAAATATTATATGTTAAAATTAGAGGATCTTTCCGAATGTACTGAGATTATTGTGAGACTTGATAATCAAATAAAGCTTATCTATTAATTTCACATTTCAATCGTCCTCAATTGAGGCCATTCAAATTCCTATGCGAAATTACTAAATTAAACATGGATATTGATTAGTGGTGTAAGTGAATTGTGACGTTTGTATGTATGCAGTGTATTGTACGTCTTATAACCTTCCATTAATTAATTCCGTTATTGATCTTTTTCTTTTTAAATTATAATTTTGACTGTGAATTATGATATAGATATATTACAAATATAAAAGTCAGGTTTTGTTGATTTTAATAATTCATAGCTAAATAATTTTTATTATATTTAAACAGCCATATTAATTGAATATTACATTGTTGATTTAAATAATATAATAAGTCTCTTATTGTCCTGTTAAAGTGTCATTGCACTTGTTAAAGTGTCGTTTTACTTTTATAATTTATTTAATATTTTTTCTCTATTTTCCAACAATATAATGAGTCTTCAATTGTCATTTTAAAGTGTCATTTTACTGGTTAAAGTGTCCTTTCACTATTATACTTTTTTTTAGAGCTTCTTCTCTATTTTTCAGCAACTGGCTATAAAGTCTATTTCAGTTTTTCTTCGCTCGCAAACTCACACAACACACAAAACTCCATCAGAGTTTTTACAGATGTGGTTCAAAGTATATTTTCTAAAGGAATTGAAAACACTTTAGAACATGATGATTGGATTAGTCTAGGTGAACGGTGTGGTTGTTGATTGGGCTCATGCAAAGAAACCAAACTAGCTAGAGCTAGTTAAATAATGACAATGGCTTTCGGGTAGTTTTGGACTTTTGATTTTTTTGTGTGTGTATTGTATCTATTAGCAAGATTCAAGACATTCATGCCTATGTATTTTATTTTGCACCTAAGCGTTTGTATTTCGTTGTACTTTTAAAAATATTATATATTTTCGATTATAACTATGTTGTATAACTCCTTAAACTACTAATTAAATGATTGAGGCAACTCACATATAATAGATAGTAAAAGGTATATACATTTACATACAAATTACTCAGTCTGAATTGGCCTAATACAACTTACCCAAGCAATAAATTGAAGAGACTTTTTCATTATGTGTTGGTAACACTCAAAATTTCGCTACTTTCTAAATTAACGTGTGCACATAAATATGTAGATTTTTTTTGCATTTATCCATTCAAGACACAAATGTCTCATGAAACATATAATATGTGAGTTCGTATGTGATATAAATTCGATTAATTTGTATTTATAGGCACCACGTTTAGTGCGGTGTACCATTTTTAATTTATTTATAAAATGTATAGGCACCGCGCTAAGCGTGGTGTATCATTTCTAGTAATTTTAATATGTTTCTATTTTATAGATATAAAGAAGTATTAAAAAAAGTCTGATAATAACACGTATTTGGCTGGTGTGAATTTTCGAAGGAATTTATAAGTTGAATTGCCTACGACATAAATTGAACCTGATTTGCTCGAGATTAAATTTTAAATCTCGATGTCACTCACCAATTTTTTTTGTGTTCGTTCCTATCATAATTAATCTTGTAATCAATTATTGATTAGGTTCTAGGGTTTATGAGATCAATTGTAATAAAATGAAATATAAAATTTAAATTTAAAAGAAAATGAAAAAGATGTTCTCTCTATCTCTCTCTTGTTGATTTGCATCGTAAATAAAATTTAGGTCTAGTTAAAATTTGTCCTCCTTCATAAAATGTGAAACATTTTAGATCGAAACGGTTGTGGTCATGTGAGCATCACTCTTCATTTAAATTTGTCCCACTAAATGTCAATTGTTTTCTTTGCAAAAATTATTAACAAAATGAAACTAACTCAAAATTAATAAATAATTTTATAATAATGTATGTTTTCACTTAATAATTTATTTTAACTTTTCATTAACAATTACTAATCAATTTCATGTAATTTTTGGAAAGGAATCTATGGAGTAACAAATACGAGTACCGAGGTTATCTTCTCTTTCATACGTAAATTCATTTGGTTTAGTTTAATTCAGCTTTATTTTATTATATTTTATACTATAATTTAGTTTAGTTGAGATAGTTGCAGTTGAAAAGAATATAATCTAATAATAATAAAATTGAACTGGATAGTAGTATAAAGAATAATTAGTATTGGTACTTGGTAGACATCCACCTCGACACAATTAATGTGATTCCAATCGAAGTCTTGTTCTAATACAATAATTGTCCCAACTCGCAAGTCCTCGCTAACTTGTTGTCTATCATCAAATTAATTACTGTCCAGAGCATGCCGAACTTCGTCCATCCTGATTATTTTGACTATAATATATGTGTGATTACGATAAACGTTGAATTCAATAGATCTGGCATGGTTATTGGTCACTCCAATGTAGTAGACGGACAAGTAGTAGATGGTACTGCTCTAACTAGGGACATCTGCCCTAGCGTGGTTAGCATTTTCTTTAAAAAACAGTTAAAAGTGATTCGAACCCCAACTTATTAATTGAGACGAAGCGACTTATTAACTGGACTGCATTTCATTGTCCTTAACATGTTTTATTAATTTGGATATGTACGTTTGATCACCTCGACTAGTATCGGAAGGAGTGCAACGGGTACCTATAACTTCGGCTGATTAGTTATTATAAATATTTTCCTAAAAACAAAATAGATATGACATGGTATTGTTTTTCAAAACTTTGAAGGCTCCGTTTGCTCTACAAGAAGCGGGTGATTTTAATTCGAAATATCACTCTTGAAGGGGATTGCAATGTGTAACTTATAATTTTTTGCTCATCAGTTTGCTCTAAGGATTTTAATTCTAAAAGGAAGAAAAATACTAGTGCTAATATTATGTTCTTTTAAATTATAATTATCTTAAATGAATTAAATTAATCTGAACTGAAATATAATATAAAATATAACTAAATAGAGAACTGAATGAGTTTACGTCGAATAGAATATTGAATAGAATATAAGAGAACCTAACTAATATGGTTAAATTTGTCTCCTTGGAAAAGTTTGACCAAAACTCTTGCATGGTTAAATATGGCTATTATTACTTTTTGACTGAGCAAGTAGATAAGAGATGTATCTTTAATTATATTTAAGAAAATCATGATTTTTAAGTTGAAAATGCAACTTTACTTCTTCCAAATCAACCCTCTAAATAATTTTTCAATTCAAATCAAACCCCTATTTTTATATTCTTTCAATCATCCTTATACTTATTGAATATTCAATAGATAAACCCTAAAGATTCTGATATTCTCAAAATTTGTAAACTTTTCTTATTTACATATTTTCCAATTTCCATCAATAGAGTACACTAAAGGGAACTATTTTGCACCATTTAAAATACACAATATGAATTAGTGCTATTTAATCTGTGAACAATATTTGTTATATGTATAAATCAATTGTGTTGACAGCAAGAAGATTGTTTATCACTATTCTAATATTTCCTAATATAAATGTGTTTAGTCGCGAATAAAAATAATTCTTTCAATTTAACACTACTGAACAGTTAATGCCATAGCGACAACAGAAAGTATCACAAAAGGTCTTCTTGCGACACTTTTAGAATACTTTACACTTTAACTCATACCAGTATGCAATTACGAAATTTATAAGGGATACGAAACGGAATTAAGCGTTAGATATAAGTCTTGATCCATCTACAGTACAAGTCTGAAAATTCATGGAAATTCAACAAGAGCTGATCAATACAATGATACAAAGCTACATTACATGTATACCGTGCATGTGTGAGTAGAATTGAAACAGAAAGAAGAAATGGCAGCAAATTCCAAACTCTCAGCGTTCGGTATGATATACACCCTGATGACGACGACTACTATGATATTTCTCTTCTTCGGCATTACCTTTGCTTCAGGCACACAGAGCGGCCATCTGCCTGCAGAAGAAAGTAAGCTTTCGTTCCTTTCGCAGAAACACCATTTTTTCTTGGTAGACAGTTAACTACTGTCTGTTGATTGTGAAATTGATTTGGTTGCAGAGCAAACTCTACGTGACATTGCTACAGAATTGGGGAAGAATGATTGGAACTTTAAGTTGAATCCTTGTGATAACAACACCAATTGGACTACTCCCAAATGGCCTGGCATGCCTTCTTGGTACAACAATACACTCAACTGTGATTGTTCTTTCCCTGGTTCTGTCTGCCATGTTCAAAGCATGTCAGTTTTTCTCTCTTTTCCTGTTAACTGTTTACTGAGATGGCAGATTTTCATAGCTTTAATTCTGTTAGATAAATACAAGGAAATTAAGATTAAACGACATAAAGAGCTAATATTTCTGTGTATCCATTATACAAATTGACATTTACAGAGCTACACCAGTCCAACTTATATGCTACTGAAACTAGTGGAAAACAGTGATTTTTCTTACAATTAACCTGGTAATCGGATTCTTACAACTAAAGCAAACATAAACCCTGAACTAATTTGAAGATCTATTTCACAGATGAAACGGCTAAAGGGTGTTGAACCCCTACCTATTGGTTGGAGACGAAGAGTATTACCAACTGAGTTGTGTTTCGTTGTTAGGAAAATCACTAATAAAAACCTAATTCGTTATTGATTTGGGAATTATGGTGATATGTTGTGTTTGATGTATTGAACCGTCCAGGAATACTATTCAAACATTTCTTCGGGGTTGGAGGGTAAAGAGAAACAAGCCTAAAGGGTATACAAGAATCATAATCAGCTGAAAGAATCCAAAGTGTAAAGAAATGCGGTCTTCGTTCAAGTATACATTGCTACCTATATAATTTGACATACTCTATACTGAAAATTTTGAAAATTTTAATGTATCATCGAGGTACCCATATCCTATTCGTGGGACTTTTACATTATATGTATCCTTTTCCCATGCTTCCTAGATCTTTTTTTATGCTAAGCTTAATCGTTTACAAACATTAGTCTATCACAATGAAAGCCTTGTTAATGAGCAAGTCATGTTTGTTATTGACAACAGATTTCTGAAAGGACAGGACCTACCAGGCATCCTCCCACCCTCCCTCGCAAAGCTACCATACCTTAAGACAATGTAAAAAATCCATTTTTATGTCATCTACTTTTTCTTCATCAGTTATAAATTACTTGTTTATTGATTAATTATATTGCTAACAAAAAGCATAATAACGTTGGTCATAGTGATCTTTCTCGCAACTACCTCAGTGGTAACATACCCCCTGAATGGGCATCTACGAAGTTGGAGTACATGTGAGCTCTATATGTGATCTTGGACAATTATATGTACGTATTGTATATTTATGTTGTACCAGATTACTTGTATAAAGATCGACGCTTTAACAGGTCATTTCTTATTAATCGCTTATCTGGCCCAATACCGGAGTTCTTGGGAGACATTACTACATTAGTGTATATGTAAGTTATATGTCCAATATTTAGTGTTTAAAATCTATTTGAAGTCGCTTTTGACTAGTGCTTGTATATTTCTTATTTTCAGATGTATCGAGAGCAATCAGTTTAATGGAACTATCCCAGCAGAGCTAGGGAACCTTAAGAACTTGAACAATCTGTTAGAACTCTCCGTTATTAGAATGAGTCTGTATTAATTACATTACAAGTAGACATGTAATTTATTCCTTCTCTTTTCATGCAGCATTTTAAGTGATAACAAACTCACTGGTGAGTTGCCATCGCAACTACATAATCTGAAGAATCTTACTGAACTGTAAGTAGATTACCTTTTCCATTCTTTTCCTGCGCTCTTTATGGACAAATGTGGAGTTCTACAAATGACATGTTTCCTTATGAGAGGTTCAGTAGGCTTAGCAGGAACAACTTCACAGGAAAATTGCCTAGTTTCCGGAGTTGGCCGAAATTGGAAAAATTGTAAGTCTACTGAGTCCTGATTCCTGAAGATAAACACGGTGGGGCATTATTTAACACTTTGATGAACTTCTTCGTTCAACATCTATTATTACCCAACAGAGAGATACAAGCTAGTGGTTTGCAAGGGCCATTGCCTTCTAGTCTTTCATCCTTAAGAAAGTTAACTGAACTGTAAGTTCTCCTTCCTTACGCTTAAGATTTAGATGTCCACATATATGTCCATTAGTTTTGGATCATTTAACATGAGTATCACAGTAGGATAAGTGACCTGACGGGTGGAACTTCAAACTTCCCATTGTTAAGCCACTCGACCCAGATAAGGAATCTGTGAGTACATGTCTTTTAATTACATTCAATAAACGTACCATAAAAAATGTAATGATAATTTCAGCAAACTAATGTTTCGCTAATGCAGGATGCTACGGAGATGCAATATATCAGCGAGGATTCCTGAATACTTGAAAAACTTGAAAGATTTAAAGCATCTGTAACTATTTCATCCTGATTCATGTTTCCTTTTCCTCACTTTTCTCCTATTGCTATGCAGAAAAATTAGTACTCTTAATTGTTTGTGATCATTATTTATCTTTCTGACAAAAAGCTCCACTGCTGACTTTCTCGGAATTTGGAAATTTTGTTCTTCCAATATAAATTATGTTCTTTTTCCTCTGTAAAACGAAATGTCAAATGCCTACATATTATAAAAATAGGATAAGAATTTTTTTAAAGCCTTTGTACATTGTTACACATTTCTTACTTTTTCTCGAAATTACTTGTTAGGAAGTGGGATCAGTCTATTTGTATCAGCTTTAAAAAACTCATAGTGAACTACTGAACAGAAGGATAAAACTGAAATTTAATCTCAAGCTGCATTATGATCCGAGTTTTACATTACCTCATTTACATAAAGAAATAACCACTTGAACTATACTTTGCTAAATAGGAGTATATTATTAAAAAGAAAAGAAAGTACTCCAAAAAAAAAAAAAAACGAAGAAGAAGTAAGTTTCCAGCAGCACTGAGTACTCAGTATTCAATCTTTATCAATTTCTTGCTGTCATTATCTCTGTGCCATCTTTCCTCTAGTTGAAACATTTTTCCTTGCAATACTTGATTTTCTTATATACTCCAGGGATCTGAGTTTTAACAGCTTAACTGGAAGGATTCCAGATCTTGAAGGTCTGAGAAATGTAACTTTCATGTACGTAAATCAAGCAGCTACAATCATTCAACTATAAGATCTGAAGGAACCACAATAAATCAGGATTTTCCTCATATTCAAAATATATTAGGTCTTTGATTCATTTGTCAGAGTAAAATGATTTAGCGTTTTGAGTTGTTTGACTTTAATGTTTAGGTATCTGACGAGTAACTTTCTCACTGGGCCAATTCCACAGTGGATGAGAAGCAGAACTTCTAGTTAGTATGTCCTTTTTTTGCTTACCAATTCCACATAATCTCTGCAATTAGCCACTCAGTGTCAGACTAGACTGAAATCAGTTCTTCAACATATTGTTTTACATAATTTCTCTAAAGTCTTACCCAAGTTTCATCAGTCAGTCTTTTATACGATATGCTAACTTTAATATGAATAGTACCTGGAATCATCCCAAGAAGCATTCATTTAATTCATTGGCTTTGTACTGGTCTTCTTGATGTGGAAGCTGAAAGATGTTGATTGTATATGCAGTTATGATCTGTCATATAATATGTTTGATGAGAATTCTACCGCATGTCCTGATGAAAATCTGTGAGCTAGTATCGCTTTCTCAATGCCATTTTACAACATAGCATGTAAAGAAAATCTGCCAACTCAAATTTTTCTGTGTGTTTGATATATCCAGGAACTTATTCAGAAGCTATAGGAGTCTAAACACTTCGTGAGTAACTTTACCCTCCTTTAGATGTATGTCTTAGATTAAAATGGATTTTATTACGTAATTGATCTTCTTGTTCTCATAATGAGTCATGCAGATCACTTGGATCCTGTCTGAGACGATGTTCGCAAGGTGAAAACTACAATTTTGTGCAAGCACATCTGCATTAATACAATTACTCATGTTACTTGATAACTAGTGTTTGTTTTTCAACAGAGTATTACTCATTTAATGTCAATTGTGGAGGGGGAGATATCAGGATCGGCAAAACAACTTATGAAGCAGATGAGGATCCATCAGGCCCAGCTAAATTCACTCAACATCCGACTAAAAACTGGGGAACTAGTACTACTGGAGTCTTTTGGGATATTCAAATGAATGATAGTACCTATATTGCGCATAATGCATCTAGTCTTGGAAGAACTAAAGACTACGAACTTTACACAACTGCTCGTCTCTCTCCATTGTCACTCACATACTATGGGAGATGCCTAAGAAATGGGAAGTATATCGTGAAATTGAAGTTTGCAGAGATAATGTTCAGCAACAATCAGTCATTCCAAAGTCTTGGAAGGCGATTATTCGATGTGTATATCCAGGTATTAAATAAAAACAGAAATAATTTAGATTACTATATAAGTGCAGTTCTCAGATTAAAATTATACAAAGTTATATGCAATTCTCAGATTACAACATATGAAGTATAATGTGGCAAAATGCCACTTAAAATGTTTCCATTGAACGTAGGGGGAAAAGCAGCTAACAGATTTTGATATTGAAGAGGAAGCAAAAGGCATTGGCAAGCCAGTCGAGAAGACGTTCAGAGCTAAGGTGATGCATAATATTATGGAGATACGGTTTCAGTATACTGGGAAAGGAACAACAGCTGTCCCAACAAAAGGAATATATGGTCCATTAATATCGGCCATATCTGTAGAATCTGGTAAGACTATTTTCATGATTATAGTATATCATTAGCTCAAGAAACCTGTGTACAATTTCTTGAATGTTCTCTTTTACTAATCATGCACGTGAGTTCTTGAATAAAGCTAAATAAGTTAACATCAATGTGTGGTTTATTAATCTCATAGTTCACAAGCCACTAAGTAAAGGAGAGAAGAAAGCTTTAATTGCAACTGGTGCATCATTTCTGGGGCTTTCTCTGATTCTCGGAGTTATTGGTTTCTGTTTATGGAATCATTATATAGGACGCAAGATAGCTCGTGAAAAAGGTGACATGGATACCATGCTAAACATTTGGAAGATTTGTTTGTAACATGATATTTGACATCTCAAACCTTTTGTTACAGAGTTAAGAGGACTGGATTTGCGTAAAGGCTTTACATATAGACAAATCAAAGCTGCCACGGACAACTTCCATCCTGATAACAAAATCGGACAGGGTGGTTTTGGATGCGTTTACAAGGTAATCCAAGTAAAATTATAAATACTCATTTACCGCGCTTTTTGTATCTCGACTGGTCCTTTTATCCCCTGCTACAACAACAGATCTCAATGACTAGGACGGACAGCTACCTGTGCAGAAAGATTGACATTGGGTTGGAAACAAGATTTGTCCCCTTGAATTACTCCTCATATATGCATGCCCCAGAAATATCTTTCTACGCCTAAAAACACTAGAAACCTTCCGAAGCTCCTCACTTTAGATGGGAAAATAAAGATAGAAGTTAGAGTATACGGAGTTTCCTTTTTCTTGCAATACTTAAGTTTGTTTATTTATGATAGAATGATTCATAATTTCAGGGAATGTTACTGGATGGCACAACAATCGCTGTAAAACAACTTTCCTCTAAATCAAAGCAGGGGAACCATGGGTTTGTGAATGAAATAGGGATGATATCTGCGTTGCAGCACCCGAATCTTGTGAAACTGTATGGATGTTGCATTGAAGGAACTCGGTTACTCATTGTGTATGAATACGTGAAGAATAACAACCTTGCTAGAGCTCTATTTGGTGAGTGAAATCTTATTAATTTCATTTTTGCATATAAAAAATTATATTCTTGCTCCATTTGTTGTCGAGTTCAGGTCCAGAAGAATTGCGATTGGAGATGGACTGGTCAACAAGGCAAAAGATTTGTCTAGGCATTGCTAAGGGCTTGGCTTTTATGCATGAAGAGTCCCCTTTAAAAATTGTTCATCGGGATATAAAACCAGATAACATTCTTCTTGATGAAGACCTCAATCCAAAAATATCCGACTTTGGGTTAGCCAAACTGGACGAACAGGAGAACACTCATATTAGCACTAGAAGAGTTGCTGGTACTAGGTGAGTTTACTTGCACAGATTATTTAGATGTCAGTTTTTGGTACTCTTATGCACTTTTAAACGTAAAAATCTCATTTAAAATTATCTGTCAGAGGCTACATGGCCCCTGAATACGCATTGTGGGGCTACTTGACCCATAAAGTCGATGTGTACAGTTTTGGCGTTGTTGCATTAGAAATCGTTGCTGGGAAGTGCAACATGAAATATCGCCACAACAATAATTTTGTGTGTCTTCTTGATTGGGTAAGTAGTACAAACCTCCGAACTCAATTGGAAATCCAATATCTACATTGAAACCATTAGTTTTCTATGCTAAAACTTTCGCAACTTTATAAAACTAGCATTGGTTCAACTGAAAATCAGACTTGTCATACCATATTTGCAGGCTATTGTTCTTCAGAAGAAAGGAACTTTGAAAGATCTTGTGGATCGAAGACTTGGTACCAGTTACAGCGAGGAAGAGGTCGAAAAATTTATAAGAGTTGCACTATTATGCGCTAGTCCGTCTCCAACACTTCGTCCAACAATGTCTGAGGTTGTTAGAATGCTTCAAGGAGATATCAGTACTCAAGAGTTCAATGAAAAACCAACCATCCATGATTATGAACTGAAGCTTCAAGCTCTGAGACAGAATCATGATGACTTGTATCAAGATTCAAGTGCATCGTTGACAAGGGAAAGTGACTCTTCCTCAGTGATCTAAAGTGTCTACTGTCTAGTATGTACATTTTATTCCGCAATCAAGCTCTCAGATATTTGATGAATACTCTTGTAGTGACTATGGCTTGTGATATCTTTGAGTCAATCAGTAATTCTATTGACTCACTTCAGTGACTTGTGCAAGTACACCCTTCGAGATATTAAGAATTACCACATCTATGCTTAGAAGTTTCCTAAGTAATGAAAAGGAAGTTCAAAATGGCAAAAGAGAATTGTTCTTTACTACATAATTATATTGTGGATACTGTCAACAGGATGGATGCTTACGATCGGGGACATGGTGATGCCAGGGGCTAGGCTGGTGCCAAAGGAGCCAAGAGAAAGTTTGAATCCATGTGACTAAGCAGAGAAAACCACTCTCGAACTCGTGACCTTTCAAGTACGCGATGTCTCATCTTACAACTCGGCTACAAATATTTTTAAATTTGATACAACACTTACTCATATATATTAATGTAACATAGGAAGGATTAAATATTAACTTTTAATTGAACTAAGAGAATATTACAAGCCGAACGACGTTTTTCTGAAGTGAATCCATCGATTTGAATTTTGGACCGGCCTGCAATCCTCTCCCATTCCTTTTCTGATGTTGTACAGTCCAATTCATATTTGGACTGGTTATCTTTCCTACGGAACCCTCTTTTCTACTCCCTCCATAGAGAGAACGACATAACTAGTTTAATTTATAGACGGGGCTGAAAACAAAGAAGTGAGCATACACTAACAGACTAACCTATACCGTTGATCAAGTTTTAGTCGCGTTTGTTATACCGCTAGAGTGGCCATCTCCCCACTCAAATCGAATATTTGTAAAAAATAAATCAATTTCAATTGAAAAAGGACCTCAATTCTATACCAATCAGTCCCTTAGTAATTGACTAAATATTACTATCGTCGCCAATAATCAGATGCGACTGATCTTAACCGTTCACATGGACGAAAGCATACACTATGTAACTCTGAGTTTGTAGGTAGTGCTAACCAGAGTGAAAACAGGTCTTGGTTACCTGGACCTTCTACGCCAGCCAGTAGATGTATCATGCATACAAGTTTTCTGTACGGAAGCCATTTAATTTACTCTTCCTTTTCTTTCAACTTGAAAGTCTTGAGAACCAAAATACAAGGCAAAGCATGGGAAATCTCTTGAATCTTTCATAGTTCTGTTCAGGTGCTTGAACGTCCAATCATAATAATGGATAGTTTGGAGCCACGTTGAACTCAGTTGAGGCTAATTGACATAAATATTCACTATAATAAGAGTAAGTATTCCCAGATAATTATTATATGGCTAAAAGTCTAAAGGGGCCGAAAAACATAACCATTTATATTGTGATTAGAAAATTGTATACATATATAAACAGTGATATAAAATGTTCGTTCATAAACATTCCTAGAACGACATTTTGATTAAAATATTATACTTCAATTATCAACATGTTTCTATGTCTGCACTTTAACAAGGCCCCTTCCAAGATGATGAGACTCATAACGTACCTACCTAAAATATATACCAACATACTTCACTCCCTCATAATTCAAAGCTCGGTCCCCTGCTCCGTTGAATCTTGGAACAGGTCTTCATAGTTCTGTCTCAGTGCTTGAAGATTCCTCTCATTACTGTTGAACTCCTGGAGGGTAATATTACCTTGAAGCAAACTAACGACCTCAGACATTGTTGGCCGGAGACCTGGAGTTGGACTTGTGCACAGGAGTGCAACTCTTGTAACTTTTTCAACCTCATCCGTCTTGAAATTAGAACCCAACTTTGGATCAACAAGGTCCATCAAACTCCCATTTTTTTGAAGAGCAAGAGCCTGATAAATCACACAGGCGCATGAATACATCTATAAACAGTAGACTAGTCACAGGCGCATGAATACATCTATAAACAGTAGACTAGTCTGTTGAAGTATTGCTGCTTACCCAATCAAGAACAGAAAGGATATTGTCATTGTGGCGATATTTCAAATTGCACTTCCCAGAAACAATCTCTAACGCAACAATACCGAAGCTATATACATCAGCTTTGGAGGTTAAGCGGCCCCACAACGCATATTCAGGTGCCATATACCCTCTAACAAAATACAATATCAATCACATGTTAATAGTCAATCAGCTTAGCTTAACAATTTTTTTGTTAAGCTAAGCTTCAGTGTTCGAGGTAAAATGCTTATTTAAATAATAGATCATCTAGCTTATGAGACTCATAAGCTAATACTAAACATATCGTTTGGCAATTGATAACTTGGACACCACATCACCTGATATCACAGATCCTTCAGGTGTATTTATACTCAATACCCTTCGCTATTACTAACATCACTTTTAGTTTTCATCAATTACAATAAAATTTAGTTACACTTCTGTTATTTAATTATAACCAGTGGCGAAGGCCAGGATCTGGCTGCGAGTAGGACTAAATAAAAAATTTCTTCTATAAATATAAAATTGACAAAAAAATTATTGGCGAGGATAAACGTTTGACAAATTTATGATTAATATAATCTAATCTTATTGAAATCATCTCATTTATAGTATAATTTAATAAAAATGGGAAGGTCTATGTTCAAATTTTTAAGAAAAAATACATAAATAAATTTTTTTCCAAAGCACAGGTCGGCCTTCAGCCCTACCATCCTTATACACAGCACCGCCCTGTATATAGACCATGTCTAAGATATGTTTAGACTCTTGAGACATAGGAACATTTTTTGGCATAGTTTAATACATTTTTTTTAAGTGTATCGAAAATAAAATTATAAAGTTTTACTAGAGAAAAAGAATATACTGAAATTAAAGATAAGACCTAAACTCGGAAAACACAGAATTGTAGTGTTAACATAACCAAGTTAAAAAAAAATCTATAGTTCTCGGTATATGAAAGTAAACTTACGTAGTTCCAGCAACTCTTTTTGTGCTGATATGGGTGTTCTCTTGATCATCATGTTTGGCCAGTCCAAAGTCAGCAATCTTCGAATTAAAGTGTTCATCAAGAAGAATATTATCAGCTTTAATATCCCTATGGACAATTTTCAAAATCGACTCCTCGTGCATAAAAGCTAAGCCTTTAGCTATGCCAATGCAGATCTTCAGTCTGGTTTGCCAATCCATCTCCAACTGTGATTCCTCAGGTCCTGGAATATTTAACAGATAAAATACAGATAGAGCTCATTATTCGTAGGACTAGTAGAACACTTCACTCACCAAATAGAGCACGAGCGAGGCTGTTATTTTTCATGTATTCATACACAAGCAATAACTGATTATCTTCAATGCAACATCCGTACAGTTTCACAAGATTTGGGTGATGTAAAGCAGATATTACACCTACTTCATTCACAAAGTCACGGTTCCCTTGCTTTGATATGGAAGTCAGTTGCTTCACAGCAATAACTGTACCATCCGATAACGTACCCTGAGATAATGAAATCCTCCCATGTTTGACTAAGAACAATTAATTGTCAAACAAAGCATAAGTAAAGGTAATATATTCATAAGCTTATCTGGGCCCCCTTTACCTTATAGACATTACCAAAACCACCTTTCCCGAGTAAATTCTCAGCATTGAAGTTGTTCGTGGCCTCTTTTATTTGTCTATATGTAAAGCTTATGCACAAATCTAATCCTCTTAGCTCTGCAAAACAGATGGTTTTCTGAATATTAAACTCACATACAAGAAGTTCCCTTATTGCATTGTATATCTGTATGTAGAAACTTGTTTTGTAAAACCAAAAGATTTGGGTCTCTGTAACCACATCACCTTCTTCACGAGAGATCCTGCGTCTGATATAACAGTCCCACCAACAGTAGCCAATAACTCCAAGAATAAGAATTAACCCCAAAAGGGACGCACCAGTTGCAGTCAACATCTTTTTTCCCTTACCATGTGGCTTCCCTTTATTAGGTAGTGTTTCAATATAAGGGGGTGTTTCAATATAAGGTAGCGTTTTGTTATGAGGTAGCTTGATATCTGTGCAACAGAAAGGATACGATGCATACAAGATTACATTCTCTCCAGTGCTTTTTTTTTACCAGAAATCACATGCCATAGATAGTGAAAGAACTTGAAAAGGTTTTAATAGTTAGATGCCAAATGATTCCTGAGCATATTAAATTTTTCTGTCAAATCCCACTATGACAGTATAAACATTGCTTAAAATTCTGGCCCTGCAAGAAGGCCTCTGCATTGTTTGGGAAAGATGTGTACTGAAGTTAGAAACAGAAATCAACTCTGACGTAATTTTCAAAGTTCAACCCTGTCAACTCTTCGACAACTGCTGATTACCCATGGCAAGCAATTGTCGAGGATCTCCACACTTTTCTAAAACTCACATGTCCTATTTGCTTATTGCTTACCAAACACGATGAGAATCAATGTGCAGATAAGCTTATGGAACTCTTCTGTGTAGGTTTATTAGTTGCAGTTAGTTTTTCCCAACTGCAGTTTTTTAGTATCTGTCCAGAAAAACATTATTTTTTTAATCTAGGCACATAGGCGTGAATGGATGCAAACTATGCTGTATGTGCATGTGCATCATCTCTTCAAAATTTATGATTTAACATACCTTGCCTTTCTTAAAAATAATATCTTATAGTCATATGTATAAAGTTGGGGAATTTTCTTACCAGATTCAACAGATATCGCTGATATTAATGGGCCATATGTTCCTGCACCCGAACCCATGGGTCTTCCCTTCCCAGTATATTGAAAACGTATCTCCACATTTTTATCATTTACAATTACTTTGAAAGTCTTGTTATATGGTACATCAACTCCTTTTGCTTCTTGCTCAATGTTGAAATCTTCCAGCTCCTTCTTTCCCTAGATCACATCAGTCAGGGTGCGAAAGAAACTGAAGAGTGAACCAACTTAGATGAAACAGTTTATGATTTTGCTAAAAACCTGGATATACACGTCAAATATTCGCCTTCCAAGACTTAGAGATGACTGATCATTTCTGATTATTATCTCGGCAAAATGAAGTGTCACTGTGTAGTTTCCATTTGCTAGGCAACGCCCATAATAAGTGAGCGACAAAGGAGAAACACGAGCACTCCTGTATAGCTGAGAGCCGGTCGCACTAGGTCTAGATGCCACGTAGTCACTCATAAGAATCGTTTCCTGAAAGAATCCAGTACTACTACTTCCCCAATTTCGAGTTGCATTGGGAAGGAATTTAGCCGGGCCTGATGAGTCTTCGTCTCCTTCAAAAAGCTTGCCACCAATATTAATATCTTGGCCACCACAATTGACATGAAATGAATAATAATCTGTCGAAAATCAGAGGTGTCAAAGTGTGTTTCTCTTCAATGAAGGACCCCTTGCTGTAATTGAGTTTCTCACCTTCTTTACACGAATTGAGACATTTCCCAAGTTGTCTGGTTAATTCATTAGGACAATAAAAATAAGTACACAAATGATTAGTATGAAAAATGGAGAATTGCAAATACGTCATAATTATCGAAAACATTGGTCATGCCAAATATAATGTTTCATATTCCGAACATAATTTATCCACTTGTAAACATATAATATATTTAAACCTAACACATTTAAGGCAAAATCTTACACAACTTCAACCTTGCAAATTTAGAATGAAAACTTGCATCCTCTAGCCATCAGACCGTCTAATACAAGTTATTGTGAATTAAACATATTCTTCTTGATGATTTCATTTATTGACCAAGCATATATATGAAACTGTATGTCAAGGTATTGTGTGCAAACAAAAGATTATAACATAGAATTATGTACAGGAGCGAAAAGAATAGACTCACGAGGTGTTTACACTCCTATAGCTTCTGAACAAGTTTCTGAATATAGAAAAGAAAAAAGTTATAAATGATTGAAAATGAATATTAAATTGTCAAGTGTGTAGCAATTAAAACAGGGGAATTGTAGCTCACAGATTTTCATAACACTTCAGTGGCACAGAGTTCTCATCGAAATTATTGTAAGATAGATCAATGAACCTGCCACAAATATGTCATTCATCAGTTTGCACAAACCATCGTAAGTACAAAAATATTTAGTTCATATGGTAATTAGTGTAGAGACTACAAGAATGCAATGAACTTTTCAAGATTTAGGCTAAACCTCATTGGTTCCAGTTCAAATTTATTCGGTCCAATTCTGCTTATTCATTTTCATACTACAAATAAATTCGATTTTGTTTTGTTTTGTTCCGACGACAGAAAAGAGCCTTAGTCATCACCTAGTCCATCAGACGATTAGAGTTTACAAATCATGGAGAAATCAAGCTTAAAATGGCTCTAATGTGCAGCTTTTACAGTAATGGCCCAAAGTTCAAGTGCTTAAAAGAATCGATAATGCTTGCCTTTCATTTCATAACAACAAAAGCACCTTTATCTTTTATAATCAATCATACTAACTCCCAAAGTTAGACTTAGTAAAGTAGTCATTGATACCCGAGTACCCGAACAATTATATATTTACAATGATAAAAATTTAGTAAAATATTTTAAAATCTATACATTATGTTTCAATAGATCGTTGTTGATTAGTCATGAGAATTGGAAATTAATGGGTAGATTCACTCATTAGTAGGGAAACACAGATAATTAGAAATTAAATTAAAATATAGGAGTATTTTTTTGTAAAAGATTTAAACCTAACAAGTACAAACATGTGGCGATGCCTTTATATAATTTACTATCAACACTACATAATTTACTTTTAATAATAGGTAGAAATTAAAGAATATAATAAATTAATTATAATAATCAAACTTTCATGCAAACAACATCAGTCATAGTTTCGGACCTTTCGGTGTGTAGTCATTATTCATAGAATACTAATCATTAAGTTTTTTTATGATAAATGTATAAGATATAAAATACGACTCACCATTACTGGCTAGCTTTTAAAGAGGTGTGATCTAACTCGAAGCGCTACAGTATAAGATGGGTTTATAACATATAAGCCTCTGTCCCGATTTTCATCGTCCCGTGTGCCCGAATACAAGATTTAAGAGTGAATAAAATAGGAGAGATGGGGATTAAGTAGAAAAGAGAATGAATAAAGTATGACATATAGTATAAGTATAAGATATAGTGTATAAAATATGAGATAAAATTTTTATTTAATTAATGTAAAAATGAATTGAGACGGACCAAAACTAAATGCGAGTAGATGAAACAACAGGGGGTATTCTATAGCATGTCATCTACACAGTACACATGCATATATACAACATGTTAATTAGTAACTAGTAAATGTTAAAAAAATATAAAAATGTATAACATGGTGAACATGATAGGTTGGTTCCCATTGGGTGATACGTGGTCTCCCAGAAAAATATTAATCCCTCTCCCGATTTCATCTTCTGCGGATCCGGACACACAATTTTAAAAATAAGTGAATAAAGTAGGAGAGATGATAATGAAGTATGGAAGAGAGTGAATAAAGTATGATAAATAATTTATAAAATAGGAGAAATATTTTCCATTCAAGGGGCAGGAAGATGAAGTTCGAGCAGACGTAAAATTAGGTTGTGTTCTCTTTAATTGAGATTTATTGAACTGAACTAAACTGGACTGAACTGAAGTAAGGTATAAATTAAGTCAAGCTGAACTGCACTGAACTGGACTTAAGTAATTTTAAATTGAAGAGAACACGACCTTAATTTACAAACAATTTTTCACATCTTATAGTAGATTTTTGTCACCCACATCTATGTCCCAGGATTAGTTTCACACTTTGACTTTATACAGTCAAAATTTTCCAACTTTAACTACAAATTAATTCTAAATCGTAAATGTAAAATGTTTACTCTTCAAAATTTCATCGTATAATTTAATTTTACATTTTTACATTTAAGATTTAAGATTAATTTGCAACTAAAGTTGCAAAACATTGTCTGCAAAGGTAAAATGGTCAATTACTACTGACTTGACAAGAACTTGAATGTAGTAATGAATTATTAAGAGTAAATTAGGCTATTAATTATGTTTCTCTCTGGTTATTTTCAGGAGTCCATGTTCATCCATGATAACACAAGAACTAATGATGGTTGAATGTTATGTGTTTAATAGATTTTAGAGTTATAATTTGAGTCAGTTAATGTGATCTTCAGAGAGAAAATTACGTTATAAAGGAAGTTGATGTTCTCGACTTCTTGTGAGAAAATTGGCAGTGCTTAATTTCAAGTTCATGTTCCGTTCTACCAGATTATTTATATATTCACCATTATTTGCAAATCTTTTATCTGGAATCATATCGAGACGACTGATTTAAGAAACTTAGGCCCTGTTTACCATACTTAAATATTAAAAAGACCACGATATGACATCACAACAACATTTAGCTCCAATACATTATAGCATAACGCACTTGCGTATTACCTATCATGGTCTTGTAGGATCCAATTTGGGATTGGGCCTGTTAGAGAGTTACTCGTCAGATACCTAAAAAAAGGAAGCCAAATCCATTCAGCATTTTTTAAAGCAGGCACCGATCTATCACAGTGATCGACGATTTGTCAAGAATAATGACTAGATCCTTGAAGAATAAAGTTAAGTGTTCAAGCACATACATCCCCTTCAAACTCTGGAGGTTGCCAAGTCCAGAAGGAATCTGTCCATGAAAGTTATTAAAGCTTAGATCCCTGTTATGAAACATGAATTATAGTGTCAGTAACATTTTTAAGTCAAATAGGACAGAGAGATTAGAGCCACGATGATGCAAGTATCAATAGTGAATAGAGATTAATGGTATGTTGGTTTTCACGGTGACATGGAATACTATAATTTGCAGCTTGCCGTGGTATGTTGATTAGCAGCTTTCAAGTAGTTAGTAAGTGTACACTAGCAACATCTTTTATGCTGTTTTAACTTATTCACCCGATCTGATCTATATACAAGAAAATTTTGAGACTCCATCTAAAACAATTATTCACAGAAAATAAAAGGAACCAAGGCAAAGTGGTTACAAGGTATCCAACTGTGGCATATTTGACAAGTATTCAGGAATTGACCCAGATATATTGCAGCTCCTTAGCACCCTGCAAATGCACAAAATAAGTTTTGATTATGAACTTCTCCAAATAATCGCAATTACCAACATCTCTTGATGGTAATTACTATATATCTATTCACATTTACTCACAGCTTTGTCAATTTTGTCATGTCTCTTAGTGCTGGTAACTCTGAAATGCCTCCTCCATTCAAGTCAGTTATCCACCTGCAAGCGTTGTCATCAATAACCACGAGAGTAAAAGGAAAGCTATTAAATGATAATTTGAACTTACAGTCGGATTAAATTACTCAAGCCTGAGAAGCTAGAGGGTAAAGGTCCTTGAAACCCACTTGCTTGCATGGATCTGTTTGTGATACATGAATGAAATTTAATAAGCAGGTATAAATCTTGGCCAATCATCTGAATATGTCTGCTTAAGACTTACAACACTTCGAGGCTTGTCAAACCTTCAAAACTAGGTATTATGCCAGTGAAGTTGTTTCTGCTCAGAGAACTGCACCTCGCAGGAAAAGATATATAATCAAAACCAGCTAGTGGCATTTGTCAATGATAAATAGTTGAGGGAAAACAGAGTATGTACAGCGTTTTCAATTTCTTTAATTTGTTTAGTTGCGATGGTAACTTCCCCGTCAGATGATTAGCATTCAGATCTCTGCAGTAAACAAATAGGAACATATTACATTTAGCTCAACCATGCAGGTATTATTAGTAAATAACGGTATAGCTCTTACAAGGAATCCAAGTTAACAAGATTTCCTAGCTCGGCTGGAACTTCCCCATCAAACAGGTTCTCCGCCAGGTTCCTGAAAATTATGAATGCTTTCAGACAAGGTAAACATGATCAAACAGCTCTGAAACAGTAAATGAATGCCAGAGATATAAAGGAACAAGAGTATGTATGGTTAATTCATCTCCGAGCCGGCCAACTTAGGAGGTACGGATTTAGATTCCAAGTGATGCTACTTGCTCACTTGCTTGCTAACTAGAGTAGCCTCCACACACTCCAGAATTAAAGTTTATAATGATTTTATTTTTCCATAAAAATGTGGCAGGCGCACCGAATTCAACTTCTTCAGGACTCTGCCCCTAATTGGGATGCATACAAGATTTTAACATATTTGCAGGATAGAGTTTGTACTCACAGAGTTACAAGTGAAGTTATGTTTCCCAGGTACTCTGGTATGGACCCGGACAAGCGATTTATATCAATCCACCTGCATAAGTGTTGAAGTGAGATTGAAATTAATCAAGATGGTTTTACACTAACAAACACAATTGCCCGAAATTAAGTAGCGTGTGAAGCTCACAAGTATTGCAATGACTTCATAGAAGCCCATTCAGGAGGTATAGTACCATTGAGATAGTTCCAGCTAAGGTCACTATGAACAAATTAAAGATAATATTCTCATCAGGGATGAAAAATTTCAGTTATTCAACTAATAAAATCATAAATTGAAAGGCTTACAATACATACATGCTTGCCAGGTAAGGTAATTTTGACATTGAGGGTGGGAGCACACCTGGTAAATCCTGTCCTCTCAGACTTCTGCATGGTTTCAAACAAACAGGGGCCTTGTTAAAGACACACACGCCATGGACTTACAATTTTTAATATAAAGTTGTTACATTTTTGCTTTGTGGTACCTGTCACTGTCCAATTTCAACATAGTCCAATTTAAGTACACTGTGACATGGAGTGGCTTATACGCAACACGTGACACATTCAAAATACATAAATAAATTGAACTAAAAAGTAAATTTCGTAAATCTTTGTAAGTTCATATTGGTCCTATTTTAGTGAAAAAAATCAAAATTGCCCATAAACTTCCAAACTTAAAGACATTACATAAGTATAAAACATAGAGACAAAAAAAAAATTAAATACTAATTGGAAGAATCTTCCATGGTCATCGAAGCTTCATGATGGAGCTTCCATTGCAGAAGAATATTGCGGCTGGAACCTCCACAATGGAGCTTCCATGGACAATGGAGCTTTTGCCATGGGAAGCTCCCATGGCAGAATATGCCACTTCCTTTCCTTTTTCTACTTCTTTGGTTTTATTTTTACCTCTTCATGGGGGTAATTCATAGTGATTCAAGCAATGTGGTTCTATCGAAATTTACGGAAATTATTTTATTTGCAGTTGTATCATTAAATATATAAAATTATAGTATAGCACATGTCACTTGATTATTACCACATAAGTGTTTGCGAATGATCATATATGCTTGGTTGAAAGTAACTACCAATAGGTAAAAAGTGGGTGAATATGATGTTGCTCACTGTAAAAGTGGATTTTTATTTTTATTTTTTTGAAGTAAAAAATAAATTATACTAGCATTTAAAGGACGTGCATGTAAAATCCTATTACTAATAGGAGTACTACCTTTTAAAAGATTGAGCTGAGCGTAAACCAAAACAGCAAGTTCTCGACACACTATTTATTTTATCCTTTTCCTTTTATAGATAATGACAAATCAATATAGGTCAATTGTTGTGTAAATTATTTCTTGGCAAAGCATAATGTTGAAAAAAAAAATGTATTTCCACTAGTCTTGTGTCAGATAACCATAATTTGTTTGCAAATGTGAAATCATGGAGACAAAATTGTAAAACATATTCTCAAAAGTCAAAATGGATGTTTCGTGCAATTTTGATCGTAAGTTGTTGGAGATTCTCGAAAATGGTCTTGAAGGACCGTATGTATTATCATATATATGCTAAAAGTTCCAAATCTTTATAAATAAAGCTTAAAATATTTAATAATTCAAATTTCACCCAAATAACTTCCTTCCACCACATTCATTTCGGAGCTCCGATTTGGAGCTCCAAATCTTACTATTGGTCTTGGGTGCATTTTGAAGAGAAACAATTCCTAAAAATATTATTGGAACATGTTTTGAAGAGAAAATTTATTTCAGGGTTTATTTTATAAAATATTTAGAATATTTGAGATATAAATAAGTTATATCGCTTATTTTAAATTATTTTGGTGTAACTTTTCTAAATATTTAAGTCAAATGTATAGTAAAATGAATAGGAGGACCAAAATTACCTCTCCAAAACCTAGAACGTCCCCTTTGTCCTACTTTGACAATATGAAATCGCATGGACCATATTCGCATCGGAGAATCAACTAGAGAACCAGTTTGCAGTTTACCCTACTAATCTCTCCTACCTACCATTGACAAATCATTGGTGAAAAACTTAGTTGCTTCACGTTAGATTTTAGTCGCGTTGAAGAACAAATTGTTTAAATGAAGAATTTTATCTCACTTATAATCAACCAATATTAATAATTCAATTAAATTTTATTTTCTACCTACTATTTTTATCTCACTTTACTTTTTTATTTATAATACTAACTCTGTCCCAGTTGCTTCCAGTATTTTATATTCATGTATTTTATTTTAGTCCGTACCAATTTCATATTTTCATCTTTAAATTAAAAATATTTCTCCTACTTTATCCAATATTTATTATAATTTATTATAAACTATATTTTCTACTTTATCACCGTCGCTCCTAATTTATTCAATTTTATCTTAAAATACATGTCCAGGCCACGAGAAGATAACCTGGACAGAGGGAGTAATAAACTTAAAACAACTAAATAACAATAAATCGAATCAAATAATCCTAAAAACTAGTATTAGCTTCACTCTTACACACCATAAAACAACCATATAAATCCTATAAAGCTTTAATTTCATCATAAACACAAATTCAGTGACTATTCACATTCACAGTGCACCTTTCTATTCCATTTTAATGGAATCCCAAACAACCATTTAGTGACTGCCAAATTAAGGGGAAACTAAAATCACATCACCATCAAACAGAAACTGGCATATTAAGGTTTAAGGGGGACTAAGATCAGCACCAGCAGTAACTACAAGTAGCAAGTGCCAGGTTTTTGCAAACCCAGCATTGTATGGAAACAGGAAAATGATGAATCAAAAAGCTAAATTATTATCTTTCTTCTAACCCCTATCGATTTATGTGTGGTCTCACTCTCACCTCGTTGATTCCCATTTTTATCCATCGAATCTCTATTCCTTGGTTAAATGATGAATTTTTGGAAGCAGGTGGAGATTTGGCTGGGGCCTTATCAGAGCGAAGAAGGAAAAGAGAAAAGGAAGGAATATGTATTTTTCAGTGGAGCGTTATGTCCGAACTCCTTCAGTTGTCGTTCCTTTCCTCCACAATGGACCGTCATACAGAGGGACTTACAATCAATACAATCAATAGTAGTTGGGCTTACCTTTGCAAGCCAGGGCATTCCAAAGATAACCTAAATCAACATGAAACCTGACCTTATCAATGGTCACCGACACTTGACTAAGCTTAGCGTGGCATGCCAATGTATGTCCACTGTCTGTGGTGACTTTAATAGGTTCGGTGACCTTAGACAAGTAGCTTTCCAGTTTGCTAGCAATACCCTCAATAATAAAATTCAAAGTGGCACCGCTATCAACCAAAATTCTTACGTCTATCCCATCCATTCGACCAAGAAATTTCAGAGCCCTATGATAGTTATCCTCTATAGAAGCAACATAAATTGCCTGAATTGCTTCTTTGGAGTCGGCTTCGGTGGGTCGGTCTGCTTAGGTTGCGGCCGTTTCCCGCGTGTGTGACCTCTGTCTTCTCAGCTTCGGGCGGCTCGGCTGCACGCCTTGACCGTGCCCATCGGCCGTCCCTGTGGCTACCTCCTTCCCGGGGATTTTCGCGACGAGCTCCAACAACAAGCCATTAATTTCCTACATCGTTCCTTCTACCCTTGCCAGCTTGTTCGGAGTAGTGTTCTTCGTTGCGGAAGCTTGAACTGTGGCTCTTAGGCCAATTGTTGGGATGCAACTTTTCCCAACTAGATTGGAACGCGAATTAACATGCAATTCGTGTCCTAAAGCGTATCAAAAGAACTTCGATCGCACATTGAAAGAAAAGAGAGTGGAAATCAATCACAAGAATAGGGATCTTGAGATGTACTCACTTTCGCGGTGGTTACACGTTTATTCAACGGTGAGTTTATTCATCATTCATCAACTGCGTAATACAACTAGGGTTTCTGATATATATACCAGAGGTTCCTTCTAGGATTTACTCTCGGGCCAGGAACATGTTCTCCTACTTACAGCCATGGGACTTTATTACCTAGAGCTACGGTCATAGACCAAATTAACTGAAATAATTGTCAAAAGGAAAGAATAATTGGATTAATTGATAATAACGCTCATTGGGCTTCCAGACACGCTTCTGGAAGCCATTGCTCGCGCTCTCACTCTGATTTTGGTTCTCACCAATTCGGCTCCCAACAAAATCAGATTGGTGTTTCTTAGGAATTTGGCATAAAAGTAAACAAAGAAAAACTTTTGAAAAAAAGAAAGAAAAAGAAGATGATGACTTACATGAGATTAACATGACATGCTTCAGAGTAACTACAATCACAAGATACAATATTGACGTACGTTGTGGTGCCACTATCTGAAGTCTTCCAGTTTCCATTACCGTCACAAGGATCCAAGCTAAAGTCCCAATCTGTCTTTCCTAAATCTTTTGCAATTTCGACAAGAGCTTGCTCTGCAAAAAAAAAATATGTATTTAACTATACGGGTGTTATATAGTGTGGAAGGGACTAGTAAAAATTGACGGAACGGACGATCTTCATGACAACATCTTAAATTACTTACCACTTATAGATATAGGGTGGAGGGGTGTTACTACTATTGAGATCGGAACTTTGTTCAGGATTAGTAATTGAATTTTTTGTCACTTGAAGAATTGGAAACATAAGGTGGGGGTATGTCACTAGCATAATTGTTCGGATTGAAGAGTCATTTTGATTGTCTTGTGTTTTTGAGGATTTTCTTTTTTTGAAACGGTCAAAGGGTGACTCGAACTTCCAACCTATTGATGGGAGCTGAAGCGTATTACCAACTGAGCTGCGCTTCATTATCATGTTTTTGAGAAGTTTGGATGGTTGTTTTTTGATCTACGACCGTATATTAAATTGTTTGTCACTTGCCATATTTGAGCATAGGGTATAGGGATAGGGTTATTTCGGTTATTGTACGTTGTGAATTGACGATGTATTCTATCCATGTATATTACTGTTCCTTTTTTAAGTTTACCTTTTTGGTCAGTGGAAGTGATGGAGGCTGAAGCCTATACCGTGTGGTGAAGCAAGCTATGAGGCGATTTTGTTGTTTTTGCTGGCTAGGCCTTTGCGGCGTATTGGACTGTTCTGTTGTGGTGTTGGGACATAACCTGTGGGAATGAACTATCTATACCTGGCATTATTGTGTTAGTTCAGATTGGTAGAGGTATTTTTTGTACTTTGGTACTGATTTTGTTCGAGCACTCATGCTGTTATGCATGCTCTGGAACACTTTTGATTAGTTTTAAAAATAAAACTTTATGCCATGAGCGTGGAACAACTGATTTGCAAGGCAACTATGGCTAAGGTAGTGCCAGTGGAGGCACCACGGCCTGCCAATCCGCAACTTCCAATATTGGGAGTGATCTAACTCACTGGAATCATGATTATACACTATGCATATGATGAAACTGAGAATCGTTAGACTTAGACGAGTTGCATTGTAGCTCGTACTGATAAGACGGTATGCCATCGCGTGGCGTTTCATATTTATACAAATAAAGAAAGAACATCACCACTCATAACCTAGAAAGATATCTGGCGGGTTGGTCAAGGTATCTCCGGTTGTGGCTGGTCAGAATTCCGGTGGTCAATTTACACTTATTATTTTTTATTTTGTAAATACAATTCTATTACAAAATAAAATAAAACCAAGGGTACATTTGATTTGACAAACACTTATAATACAATAACTATCTTAATTTAATATTGTACAACTAAACCCCTTGAAGATTGCTTGTACGAAACTAATTAATTGTGTAATTCCTTTTTTTATTTTATAATTATGAATTTAGCTAAAAAATATCTCTTAAACGACGGGTAAATAATCTACTACACTAGTATATATCATGGATATTTTGTATAAGATGTTAATAAGTTTCTCCAAATTAATACAAGTAGTTGAATTTGTTTCTACACTCACCTAGTCTAGTTGAGATAACCCAACTTGGTCATTAAATATACAAAGATGGAAACATTGTTATAGTTTCATCAATAAGATAAGTTCTTTCGTTAAAAGAAAAAACTAAATAAATAACCAACTAATCGTTATTGGGCTACTTAGAAAAGAAATGTTGAAAATGATAAGTAAAGGCTCAATTGGAAGCTTACTTTCGTCATCTGCCAGAAGAAGAGGTGTCTGTGCCTGAAGAATTCTAGCTCCAAAGCACAGCATTATCATCGTCAGGGCAAGTGCAATATTCATCACTGAGATTCTGAAAATGGCAACCATTTCTACTTAATTCTGAGACTTCAGTACTTAGTTCATTGATCGACCCGGCCCCTAACATACTATATAACAATCATCTCCGTCCCGCAGACCAGTGAGACCACGAAACACTCTGTCAAGACTTTGACTCAATCAAAGATAGTTGTAACTTGTTCAATTAATGATACATGCAACTGGTGCAATATTTATGGCTATTTTATTCCCAAAATCTATGAAATTGCAAATTGTATCAATTATTGTATCCACAAGTCACAGCACAAACGGACTACATTTTATATTATAATTTAATTCTTTTATTTATATATTTTTCTTTAATTCACTTTAATTGGATACAACGGTTTTGAGTTATTTGTACCTGTACAAAAAATCTGTTAAGAATATCAAAGAGAACGAAACAGCATATGTTATCATAAGGTTTTCACAATACCAGCTGACAATATTTTAAGCACTTTTGTTTATCGAATACTTAATTTTATATTTTATATTTATTCTCCTTAACCTAGTTCAACGCTTTTAATTTGATTACAGGTCTAAATAAATCTGGGGAAATCAAAGTTGATGACTTTGGAAGAGTTTAAGCTAACTAGGAAAACAAAACTTTGCAATGAATATTATATATTTTTATTTAGGTGGTACGGCGATCGTCTTTTCACCTTATAAATATTTAAATTAAAAAAATATAAATATTAATTAAGAAATTTAAATATGGCTTCTAAAATATTTTTAAGAATAAAATAATATTTTTTAAAAATTACTTATTTTTATTTTAATATTTTAAAATTCAACAAAATAAATATGTCAATTATTTTATTTGTTATTGATCGTCTGCGCTCTGCCTAATCGTATAATAGAAGTCCAACGTTCATTCTAATCTAATACATTTTCTCATTGATACCGAGCCGTAGTGTTATATGGTGTGGTGGATATATTAGTTCACAAAGTATTAAATTTCGGTTTACACACTACTGCATGGGATGGTACGAAGAGACATACAGACTATTTGGTGTAAAACTTCAATTGAGTAAATTTTAGTCCATGTATAATTAATGAATAGTAACTAAAATTTAATTGTATTATGAAAGTTTATGTTTGGTATAAAGTTAAAATTATATTACATAGGTATTTTAGAGTTGTAAGCGTGAAGTGATATGTGTAATATTATATTTAAAAATTGTTTGAATGGTTAAGGTAGTTATAATAAATAAAAAAGTAAGTGAGTAGAAAATTTTTAATGTGTCGTGAATAGTAGATGGATTAAAATGAGTAAGATTCCTCTTTAACGAAAATGGTAAGCTTAACGTGATCATTGTTTTCATTAGAATTAAGTTTCAGTTCAAATTCAAATAGTCTAGTAATTGGGTTATATGAAGCTTAATTTCTGAGTATGTAGTTAATTTGAAGTTAATTTGATTAATAAGATGCTCATGAAAGCTTGTTTTATGATCACTCAAGTAGTTCATGTTCACCATTATGCTACAAGTAGATAAGTTAATTGGCATGATGTAATCTCTGATTGGGTTACTAGTACTACTGTGCAGTGTGCTAGCTAGGAACTTCATTTTTAAATCGATTCAGTTTGTAACAATTTCAATTAAACGGGGTTGGCTCTTATAAAATAGACTACCAAACAAACTGACTGTCGTTTTCTATGTCGATTATTTACATGAAAAAATTATGCTCCAAAGTGAATTATCTACCTGTGGGTAGTTGTGGAGATTAAATTGGAGAAGTTGATTCAGTGATAATTGAGTTGGCTTATCAATTCTTACACCCAACACTCCACTAGTCTGGTAACAATTGTCCCCGAGCAAGTCGATTGTCACTTCCACCTCCGTCTCATTAAATTTCTTATATTAATATTATCGGTGTGTAGTCTTGTACGAAAAGTTAAAAGTAATAATAAAAATGAAGAAAGTGGGGAAAAATGTAATTTTAGTGACAAAATGTATATTTTTTTATGTAAAGTTGAAATTGTTTATTATTTGTTAGTGGTGGGGTGATTTATATTTTTAGTAATGTATGAAATTTAATGAGATATTAAAAATGATAAATGTATAAAGTTTATTGGAATGGAAGGAGTAATAAATTTGAGTGGGTTAGTGTGATTTAGGGGTTGATTGGTATGACACTCAAATCGCTCCATTTGGCTCGATGAACAGTGATTTGGCCTAAAATACACTTTAAATACTCCATTTCAATTTCATTTCAAATACAATTTTATTAAAATTCCATTCAAATGGCCATTTGAGTGACATGCCAATAACCCCCTTAATGCATCTGACTTCAACTCCTAAAAGTGGATGGCAGGATGGGCGGTTGGGCACAATATTGTGTTAGGCGAGAAAGGCCACTTCTTGATTAAATTGGTAGGAAGGTGAATTACATTCGAAAATGTTAAAACTGGACCATCTTGATTAAAGTTACGTTTTTCATACGTAAACTAATTCCCCCGCATGTAAATCAATGGTCGAACATGAGAAAAAACAATAGAAGTTTATGATTTATATAAAAAGTTATTTTTAAATATAATAAAATTACAGAGTCATGAATTGTATATTAATTAGATGTGTCTGACTTGTCACATACTTTTATAAAAGGTTTCCAACAAATTAATTTTATAGTAATAAAATTACATTTTATAAAAAAGATTGTTCGAAGAAATTGTAATCAATACTCAAACTTTTTTATGTTGAAAGACTCGATGGTGGTAGATGATTTGGTTAAATAAGGAGAAAGATAAAAACGAGGAAGTTAGGAAATGCAAAGGTTTAAATAAAATGATATTTGAAAGGTAAGCTTCGAAAATAGAAAATAAACCAATATGTAATGGTTGAAATGTAAGAAACCTAGATGAGAAAGACGGAGAAAAATCCAGCAAATGTATCTAAATTGTTACACTTTGGGTTCTGGTACTTTAGATTGTTACCGTTCGATTTTGATATTTTTAATTTAAATTTCGTCTAATTGTGGTACTCCGTTAGTCCAATTTAACGAGGACGTTAATTTTGACTGGGAAAAATCTAATCATTACCGAAAAGGATACCTTAGTTTGTGACCGTCCAATTTTGGTACCTCATTTTTTCATTTGTTCAATTTTAATATTTTATTTATTAAATTTGACGGAGCCGTTAGTTTTGACGTATTTAATGTGCATTAGCGTGAATAATTGTAGAATAATGAGTGTGTTGGTTTTGTTTTATAAAAGAAATAATACATTAGGGTTTAATAATTTTTTATTTATTGAATGCTATGTTTCTTATTCATATTAAAATTGAATTTTTTTTACAATCATTAATTTTTATTGAAACTGTTTGTTATTTACGCGACGTCTTTACGGAAATTGTGTTAATTCACGCTGATGCACATTAGTTATGCCAAAACTAACGGCTCGATAAAATTTTAACCGATGGAGTACTCGAATTTATGAAAATTTAAGTACCAAAATTGAATGGTCGCAAAATAAGGTATCTTTTTCAGTAATGACACAATTTAAGGTATCTTTTGTGATTTTTTTCCTGCAAAATTAACTTTCCCGTCAAATTGAACTAACGAAGTACCACAATTGGACGAAATTCAAATTAAAGGTACCAAAATCGGACGGTAACATTTTAAGGTACCAAAACCCGAAGTGTAACAACTTAGGGTACATTTTTCAAATTTAATCGGCAAAAGATGTGTTTATTAGGATTTAGAAAGAACCCAAGAGCATATATAAATCTCCCAAAATAGTAATTAAAGTACCTTTTCCATTCCTTAGATTTATTGATATTGCTTTTTGCCTTCTATATACCAAACAATCACTAAGGGGCTGTTGGACATGAAATTAAAATATGTCAATTTAGTTAGATAAACATTGAGTTGGTCTAAAATACACTTTAAATACTCCAATTTCAATTCCATTCCAGACACAATTTTACCAAAATATATTCAAATACTCATTCAAATTCTATACCATTCAGCCTTTGAGATTCTATATTTAGAGCATCTCTTATAATATTGTAAATTTGTAATCGTTAATTTAGATTTTGGTAAAGTAATAAATCTGAATGTTAAAAAGAAAAGAAAGGGTAGGAGATTCCCTGTGACACAAAACACTTGATTGTGGCTAGTTGTCATTGGGGGCCTGAACTGACAGACGTATTTACTCTTCACTTTCTTTCAACTTGAAAGTCTTGAGAACCAAAATACAAGGCAAAGCATGGGAAATCTCTTGAATCTTACGTCAAGTTGTCATAATTCTGTCCAAGTGCTTGAAGCCTCCAATCATAGTCGTGGATGATTGGAACCATATTGCACTCCTGAAGGCAACTATCACCTTGAAGCAAGCTAACAACCTCGGACATTGTTGGCCGGAGTTCGGGAGTTGGACTAGTACACATCAGTGCAACTTTTATCACTTTTTCTACTTCATCCTTCCTGAAATCAAAGCCTAAGTTGGGACCCACAAGGTCCAACAAACTCCCGTTCCTTTGAAGAGCTAAAGCCTGAAAAATGACAGCTGTATAATCTTAACTTGAAGAATCATGGGGACTAAAATCCAGCTAAATACAAAAGTAAACTACAATAATTGAAAAGAATCATGGGGACTAAAATCATGGTTGGCCGGTTTGGTCCGGCTTTTCGCCGGCTCGAGCGGTTTTCTGGGAAACGATTGTTTAGCGGCTTTCAGGACTACAACTGACCGGTGGTGAACGGTTTTATGGCCGAACCGGTTGGCCTGGCCGGCCTGAACCGGTTTTCAAAAACATAGCCTAAAACATAAAGCTTAGAAGGAGTTGTAATGCTTAATGACCTAATTAATTCGGCAGCTACCTTCGGCACACAATTATAAAGAAAGATGGTTTTAAGTGTTAAATGCTAGGAAATATAAATTGGGCTAGGTTTAAATTAAAACGGTTGGACTTACTAATTAAGCTCGAATTCACTTGGACTTATATCTGTGCAAATCATACTAAATTCGTCATGATTCGTCTAAGTTTATTATATTTTTGGGCTACTACAATTATTAATATTTAGTGCTTTTAATATTTATGCTTGTTCTTTGTAATATTAGTGTTTCATGTTTTTACTAAAAGTTCTTTACTTTTTAGTTTGTTGTGATGATTGATTTCATTTATCATTGCTCGAATTGCATAGATAAGATGCTTAGGTTGATGGATGATAATTTCTCATTTGACAATTTGATAATGCATATTAAAAAAGAAACTGTTGAGGGTTTTAGCATTGATTCAACGTTGTTTAACATGTTTATAACAAAAATGAGTATTAAAAAAAAGAGAATATTGTATTACACGTTTTTTAGTATAATATAATTTACATAGATAAATTTTGTATGATATAATCTGATTTTCAACCATAGACAAAAGTTTGTATGGCACGGTTTAACGGTCGGAAGCAACTCACTCAAATGAGACGGAAAATATTTTCGTAGAGATTCATACACACATTGAATGTGAGCTAGAGACTCTAATATTATGATATAATTATGATTTCATCTAAAGTCTGAATTTGTAATAATAATGTGTTGAATCTACAACTGAGCGCGTGGAAAATCGCGTGGAGGGTCCAATGTATTCCGTCTTCTCCTTTCTTCCAAGATATCTATCTATATATTTTTTACGCTTCCCGTACTTTGGCATATTGTATCTGCTCCCCGTACTCTTGTTTCAGAATTTCGATTTACTACCCATTGAATGTGCATTTTGACTTGAGGCACTTGGTATTTGGATCGGGATTGGTTTGTTGAGGTAAATGAAACTCTCAACAGCTGAGAAATTGCCCTCTGTCTTAACTCATGCTGGAGTAGTGGAGTCCGTGTTACCATAGACATATAATTGCAAATGACAAGTCTACGCTCCTTAAGATACGGTCAATTTGTCTAAAATCATTAGAGTTTCTAAAGTGTCATATATTATATATTTTCAAATCAACACCTAAAACCTTTTTCGATTTACTCATGTTGGTATGACTTGCTCAACTAACAACGGCTGTGAACTTGTTGTGCCTTAGCTTCGAGTATTAATAGGTATGCAAGATGAATTGTAAGC
>JAYMSP010001043.1:0-37057 GCA_036897095.1 Plantago elongata | reverse complement strand
TATATATATATATATATTATTGATTTGATTGATTGATTGATTGATTGAACGAACTGACTATGCGCAATTGTGGTGGAGGTTTTCGAGTGGATAGCTTGGGTAGTTATGTCTGTCGAGTTATTAATTAGGTTCCTCTATTTACTAACCCTTGACGCGAGGCAGAAGCCGCCGAAGTCTTGGGAGTAGTAGTGTAAAACCTCGTACCATGGCGGGTATTGATTGATTGTTTGAGAGGAGTTATAAGGGCTCGGATTGGGATTATAAGGTTGACTGCACCAACAAATCATTGATTGATTGCAATGATTAACTGATTGTATATTGATGTTATTGTGGCCGTTATGAATTTCTTATTGATATGTTAATGGTCACTCTTACACATGAACACCACTGAGATTTTCTTCTCACACCCTTTTGTTTTCCTTCCTTGTAAATTATGGAGTTTAGTGGAGGACCGAGTTGGGTAAACATTCACCAACATGAGTGAAAATAGGGATTAAATTGGGACTTTTATATCTTTTATTCCGCTGCTGATAAATACGTTGATTGTCAGAACTAGTTTATATTCCGGTGCTTTTGAAATAGTATTATTCCCATGTCAATTGTTCAAATTATAGCTTCTGAAAGTTTTCAAATGTTTTTCTGTTATCGATTGAACGCCTCTATCGTCTTTAAAATTATTATAAATTTTCGGGGCGTTACAACGAGCTCACTTGACATCGTAGGTTCCTATCATGGCCCATGGTGGCTATCTACCGGCCTCACGTCATTTTCGTGGCCCTATCCATTAAATGTGAAATAACAACTGCCGGCCTCAGAACCTTAATCTCTATCCGTTAATAAATATAAAATTGATGGCCTCAGGGCCCTGGTCCCTATCCGATGAACATGAACATAATTGCGCTACATATTTCCATACGAGTTATTTTCTTAACTTAACTTATCTTTCTTCTTATTAAAATATACGTATAACATTGAATTTTAAGTTATGAATGTATGGGATAATATGTGTGCGTAATTATTAAATTGTAAATAACATTAATTTTAATACACATAAACTACTGATCAATAATTTCTTGAAAGTATACCAACTAAAAGAAAGCACGCAATAAGCATCACTAAGTTTCTTGCACAAGTACATAAAACTCAAATGACATGTAAATGAGAATCTCTGCCAAAACACAAGAATCATACTGATATTAGTTGCTACATGTTGGACAATTAGTTTATAACTCAGGAAAAGACATCGGTATAGTACATGAGCATTTACATCTAATTGCCTTCATTAATTAGCACAAAGTATGGTGAACACGGCCAATCCATTGTTGTGATATGATTCCAAAATATCATTATGACATACACATGCAATTTTATACTATCCTAAATGTTCATTGGACCTCAAACTAGACATACTAATATGAATCGATTACAAACAGATTATTGGTAATTAGTTAACCAAATTAATTAAGTGTACACAAATTACCTCCTGACCTGCTCAAACATCACTATAAGAATGCTCAAACAGATTATTGTCACCATCACTATATCATTAAGGGAGTATACTAGGTAATTCAAATTTGAATAATTGTATGTTTATGTTTATTAATATTCATGTTAAGTTATTCGTCGTAGTAGTTTTGAGACCGTTTGATGATTATATTTGCAAAAAAGTTTGTATTTAAAATATGTAGAATGTTTTAGGGGAAATTATACGCAATAAATTAGAATGTAGTTAAAATTTAGTAAGATCGAATAAACTTAGATGTGTCAGGTTAAAAATGAGTACTGATGTACAGTCGTAAAGTAAATGGGAAAGTTCGATGGAGTTTTGTGAAAGGGGTAGAAGCTTTTGATGAATTTGCAATGTCATATCCAACATGTGTAAATGAGGGGTTGATAATGTGCCCTTGCACATTGGAAACATACAGCAACAAACATTATTTAAATCCTGCAACCATTTTTGATCACTTGAAACGGAATGGATTTATGGATGATTATGAGGTATGTGATCATCATGGTGAGGAACCAAGATATTCTTCACAATATTTACAATGGAGGGAGAGGCGGGGGGTTGGGGTATCCTATTGAAGTCCTGTTGATAGATCTACTGTAGTGGGAGTAGTGTGGATTGGAGTCGTATAACAGACTTATGAACGAAATCAGTAATTAGGAGAAGTTTAATATCTGGTATGATTTTTAAAATCCTATATGATTTTGACTCGGATATGTACTAGCTAGGATTATATGAAAGATCGAAAAAACATGAGTTGCATATAATTTTGAAAAATATTGAATTATTGTAATGCAAAATGTATGTAATTCATCGTGTCATCATCGTTTTAGTATAATTACGGATTAACTAATTGTAATGTGAGATGCATTTAATATAGTGTTGGTGATAATTTAAGACATAAGTTACTAAATGTTCTACATCTAATAATTTAAGATGCAGGTTTATATGTATTCATCAATTATGAATCCTGATCGAGAATGAATGTACCAACGAATTGTTAATGGGAGAGTTGAGGCAAGTTTCGGGGGTTGAAGCTTTCATTGCTTCTGCAATGTCACATCCAAATTGTTTGAGTGAAGGGATGATGATGTGCCCTTGTAACCAAAATAAATGTTAAAATAAGAAATATTTACCTCTTGCAACGGTGATGGACCATTTGAAACGTAAGGGGCTCGTACCTAAGTATTTTGTATGGACTTCTCATGGTGAGACACCAATATCGTTCATGGACTATAAGAACTTGTTGAAACGTAAAAGAAATAAGGAAAATTTGAAGGGAAGTACTAATACTACGTCCAATGCTAATTATGCTCATGATTGAGTTGAGCAAATGGTGTATGATGCTGCTTATCCTGAGTTTAATATGGATGATTACATAGAGCCTGGAACCGAGGAGGAAGTGGAAGAGCCACCTAATCTCGGTGATCAAAAGTATTTGACATGTTGGAGGCATCAACGAAGCATGTATATCCGGGGTGTCCGCTCATGGAGTTTTCTTTGTTGGCTCGGCTAATGGCTTGTAAGAGTGATGGTCATCAATCTGAAGTGAGCTTCAATCAGTGGTCACAACTAATGAAGGAGCTGACACCCGACCCAAATCTAGTTCCCAGTAACTCTTACTAGGCGAAGAAGAAGATGTGGGGAATGGGGTTGCCTATGGAAATCATAGATTGTTGTCCGGAAATGTGCATGCTCTTTTGGTGAGGATGAAAATCTATTGGAATGCAAGTTCTATGGCAAGGCCCGCAACGAACATTACAAGGAGTTTGCCTCAAACAAACGCCAAAAGAAAATTCTCCCCAATAAGAAAATGTGGTACTTCCCTCTAGCACCTCGTCTGAAGAGGTTGTACGCTTCAAACACTTGTGCTAATAAAATGTGTTTGCGCAATGAGAGAGTTAGGGAGGCGGAGACTGCTGGTAGAATGGAGCACCCATCAGACTCGTCAGCCTGGAAGGAGTTCGATAAGACATTTCCAGAGTTTACAGTTGAGCCTAGATATGTACGTCTAGGGCATTGTAGGGACGGTTTTAATCCGTTTGAAAAAGACCGCAAGTACTCATATTGGCCAGTGATGGTGACACCCTACAACCTGCATCAAGGTGAGTGTATGAAAGAACTGTTCATGTTCCATGCTGCTTTGGTGCATGGGTCGAAGGATCCAGGACAAAAGCTTGATGTATTTTTACAGCCCCTAATCAAGGAGTTGATCAAATTGTAGAAAAATGGTATTCCAGCATATGATGTGTCAACAAAGAAGAACTTTATCTTGAGAGCAGCATTGATGTGGGCAATAAGTGATTTTCCCGCATATTCTATATTATCTGGAAGGAAAACTTCGGTTTCAAAACTTGTCCACATTGTTTGGAAGGACACTGATGCATTTAGATTGAACGAGAGCGGGAAGAAATGCTGGTTTAACTGTCATCGAAGGTTTCTACCAATGAACCATCCATTCAGAAAGAACAAGACTCAATTCTAGAAAGACAAAGTAGTGATTAAAGGTCCCCCAAAACAATTTACTGGTGCACAAATACTAGCAAAGATTGAAGCACTAAGTCTAACGAAAGTAACTGAACTTGGATGGGAGAAGCATATCAAGAGAATTGAAAATAAATGTGGATGGAAGAAGAGAGGTATCTTCTGGGACTTGACTTATTGGAGTAGTCTTCTAATACGTCACAATCTAGATTTCATGCATATTGAGAAGAACGTGTTCGAGAACTGCTTCAACACGATTTGCAACATCCCCGAAAAAACAAAGGACCACGTTAAATCTAGAATCGAGTTGAACACATGGTGTAAGAGGTCAGAGTTGGCCAAGAAGAATGAGAATGGGCAGTGGCCCAAGGCATGCTTCACAATAGACACTCAAGCTAGGAACAAAATGTTTGATTGGGTGAAAGGATTGAAGTTTCCCGACAATTATGTATCGAACTTGAGAGAGTGTGTATATTTGAAGAAGACAAAGATGTTTCGGATGAAGAGTCATGACGGTCATGTGTTCATGGAGAGGTTACTCCCAGTTGCTTTTCGAGAACTGCTACCTAAACCTGTTTGGAGTTCTCTCACAAAATTGAGCTTATTCTTTAAGAATTTGGACAACAGGTGGTTGATGATGATGTGTTAGTAAATCTTGAAAATAACATACCATTGATCTTATGCAAGCTCGAGCTTATATTTACACCTAGCTTTTTTGATTTTATGGAGCACTTGCCAGTCCACCTACCTCATGAAGCAAGGCTTGCTGGACCGGTTCAGTATCGATGGATATATCCATTCGAGAGGTAAATCCAACCTATCTAATAATGTGTAAATTCGATTAATGAATTTTTAAGATGTTACATACACAGTACACCAACCATACATCAATTATCAAGAGGTCATTATTCGGTCAGTACGTCAACTGCAACACGAGACTTCTCTTTTCTAGAGAATGTAATTTGTGCAAAATCCAGAGTATAGTCTATAGATCAAATCAACAGATTCAAACCCTCGATCTTAACTTTATATAGATCAAAAAAAATAAAACTGCATAGGTAATCCGACGATAAGAATATTTGTAGAGTTGATTGTAGAATATGTAGCTATAAACATTACAAACATTTTAAAACGTAAATAATGCAAGTATAATATACGTTTAGATATATACTATTTCAAGTTAAACCTATGAATTATGTAATGTTGATTCAATATATATATATATATATGATAAACAATATTCCACAAAAGTTTATATTAAAATAATATAATGGTAACGTTATGGTAGTGTTATTATGTTAGCTTGTTATGCTTCTTACTCTTCAATTTTTTTTTTGAAACTGCTAAAGGTGACTCAATAAATCATTCGAGGTAAAACCCTTTAGCTTCTCACCTTCTTTGGGAGTGTGATTCTCACAATGGTTCAATTTCTTCGATTATTATTCGAAATAGAAACCTTTAGCTTCTCTCCTTGTTTGGGATTGTGATTCTCACAATGGCTCAAGACCCTCAATTAACCATCCGAGATAGAAACCATTAACTTATCCCTTCTTTGGGAGTGAGATTCTCACAATGGTTCAATTTACTCGATTTATCATTCAAGGTAGAAACCTTTAGCTTCTCCCTTTGTTTGGGATTTGTGATTTTCAAAATGGTTCAAGACATTTGATTAACCATTCGAGGTAGAAACCTTTAACTTCTTCCCTTTTTCGAGAGTGAAATTCTCACAATGGTTCAATTTCTTCAATTTACTGTTTGTGGTAGAATCCTTACTTATCTCTCTATTTGGGAGTGAACTGCACTTTATACTCTTCATTTTGAAAACTAATTAATTTTAATTTAGCTCAATTCAAATTTATTTAGTTATATTTTTATACCACAAATAAATCTAGTCACTTCAATCTTCTACAATAGAGATTGGTAACTTTCTGCGGTCCAGCACTCCAGCCTGCTAATATTTATTAAATCTGGCCTAAAGCCCTGAATTGAGTCTGTATCAAACCTTGGGCCCGTCATCATTATCATTTTGGGCCTAATCATAGTTCTCAAAGGAGCCCTAATTACAGATTTCAGATTATCTGGGATAGAGTCGCCGCAACCATATATCTATAAATCTGCAACAAAGTTTGTCAATCGGCTTCTTCATTCTCCATTTCTGTAGATCTGTTTCTCCACAGTTATGTTGTTATTTATCTTCTGGTTTTATTTCAGCTTACTTTTCAGTTCGTCAATTTGTTAGAAATAGATTCTCGCACATAGTTCTTCTTGGTTATTGATTTTCTGTAATTTCTAGGATTTTATTTGTGCGTATATCGAAGTGTGATCCTTTCTGCTTAAGTCTTCTCCAGTTTCAATGGAGCTGCGCTTCAATGAAAAAGGACAACATCCTCTCCATTTTTACATTCTTATTCGAATCGATTTGATCTGAATCGATAGAAAAATAGGTTGATTGTGAATGGCTGTGATGATTCAACTGCTATACCCAGCTCTACGAGACCTTCTTTGTGTAAGGTCGCTGAAAATAATTAGTTTCTCACAAACTTTTTCTGAGCCTTCCTTCACCTATTTATTTATTTATTTAGTATTGATTTGTTTGTTGTCTTCTAAATCTGTTTTATTCTATTATGTATGTTTTGGAAAATTCTGAAAAAAATTGAAATTGGAATGATGTTGAATGGCTGTGATGATACTATTGCTACCCAGCTCATTACGAGACCTTCTTTGTGTAAGGTCACTGAAAATAATCTTTCTCATGTCTAACCTGAGCCTCACACATCATGGTCATCCTTTTGATTTTATGTATTAATGAAGATGAATTTGTTTATTTGGTTTTCGAGTTCCTTGTGATGCTGAAAAGTTCAACCATGCTAATTCTGATTATATGTGGATGATAGCCTTCTGAATACTCTGAAGGAACTGATCACTCTATGTTTCATTATCTGATTTGATTGTTTGTTTTTTTATTTTGTTTTAGCTTTGGAATCTTCCTGTTGATTTTTATCAATTTGGAGATTTCCCAGTTTTTGACGAAATTGGCTTCTTTTCCTTGAGTTTTGATTCTAGTTTATAAGATTGCCCCATAGCAGAGAGTTCTCTAAGCCAAGGTTAAGATTTTGAACCTCAACTTTATGTTACACATTGGGATTTACTTTTGATTCTGTCATGGAAAACATTTACACCCCAATACTAGTGTTAATTACAAGTGCTTTAGGGCCGATTGGCATGACTTAAATGATCTGATTTAAATGCTTAAATATTGATCGTAATTGTAGTGAAATTGTTAAAATTGTGTTTGGTATATAATTATAATTAGATAGTGTATTATAGGTTTGTTATATAGGTAGAGAAAAATGTTGCTACTTTGGAGTCATTTTAATTTTCGATATTTAAATGCAATAACAAACACAAAATTTTCGAGTAACTTTCAAACAGGCATTTGAATGTTATTCCAGTCAGCTCCTTATAATCTTCAGTGTAAACTGTAATATGTTACAAATTTGGATGTCCTGGCATATGAATTGATAACTGTAATATGTTACAAATTTGGATGTCCTGGCATATGAATTGATAACGAACCAAAAATCATCAAATTCATATTACAAATTTGGATGTCCTGGCATATAAATTGATAAAGTACCAAAAATCATCAAATTTTGAATATGGTGTAATGCCACGTTGCTGGTAGCTTAAGCTATGACCTGCAGTGTCATGATTGTACCTAAATCGATCTTTTGCATCCTGATAGGAATCTGTGTGCTGATGCACTATTCATTCACAGAGCCGTTTTGTGCAATTACATTATAGTGAACTCTATTCGAGATCAAGGTGAAAAACGGAAGCTAGACTTCCTCTAGAGGAGATTTCAGTTGATAGATTTTCCAAGAAAATTCTCAACCCTTAAAGAATCATGATTTGATTCAACTTCTTGAGAAGTTGATTCAACGTTTGTTGACTTTAAAATCACAAGATCATAATGTTAATTAAACAAAAAGTGCAATACTCTAGAAATTTAAGAGTTGACACGATGCATATAAATGATGATGCAATTAATAAAATTTGTTAAATTTGTTATCAAATTACAATTTTTAATTTTATTATGAAATTACAATTTTTCAAAAAGTTAATGTTCATCACATCTTGTTGTCTATGTTGAGAATACGTAACTAACAGTTGGTTCAATAATCAAAGGATGTGGAGTTCTTGATATGTAGCAGAAGATTCTTCTTGCATTCATTAGTCGTCACACTATGGAACATGACAAATTCCACCAGAACTCGGTTCATTTAAAATATTTTGGGAAAATGAGGTGAGCTTAACGAGCTTTGTGGGTAATGGGGTGGGATCTTATCTAAAAGAAGTTTGATTTGTTTGTTTATAAGTGGAGGATATGTATTAAATGTGTGTTCATAAGATTAACTGGTTAAAATTTGTTAGATCGATCATAATATTAATGCAAATTGTGTGTTGTCAACCTCATATATCATTATTGTTTTTTCATAGAAAAATTTGTTATTTCTTTGAATTAATATCTTGATCAGAAGTTATATTCCAACAATACTATAATTATTATATTTATATTAATGAATAATAACAAATTAAATAAAAAAATAAAAAATAATAAAAGTAACACAATTGGTGTTGGGACGAGTCCTAAAATTTTGGGACTCATCCCAGCGTATCACTGCAACTCGCATTGGGACTCTACTGGAGTCCAAATGTGAGTTCTTATTACAACTCTGATGGAGATGGTCTAATGGATGGGTGAAGTTGAATGTGGATGGTAGTAGCTGTAATATGACTACGAGCTCAGGTGCTATTGGTGCCTGCTACGGGATGACAAAGGGAAATGGGTTTGGGGACTTACTGACAGCCTCCCAAATTCGATAGTTAATGAATCAGTGCTTCGATGTTTACCATGAGGTGTAGATTGCATGGAATGACGAATACCAAAGCTCGTTGAAACAGACTCATTCACGGTCTATGATTGGGTCACGGATCAGGAGGATGCCCCACATACCTTGGGACATCGACTTGAGAAAGATTGATAGGATAGCAAACTTTAGTGCTGATTTATCTAAACTAGTCTATGCCTTTAGTGGAGACGGAATGCTATGGCAAACCCCTCCCGATTATGTAATTCCCTTTTTGGGAGTTAAATCTGACGTTTAAATCTTAATATATTCTTTTCTTATAAAAAATGGACAAGAATTTGTAACAATTATTTTTCTCCATAACTTGCGAATTTAGTAAAACATCATTTGTTCAAATTTATTTGTTTCATGGACATTTCAAATAAAACATGAAAAGTTGACATTTCAATCCGTTCCGGACCGTGATACATTACATTTGAAAAGGATTGAGTATCCATAAAAAAGATAAGTAATGATCGCAAAATTTGTAAAACTTGGGTCTTGGGTGTATGAACTAGTATGAGGTTCAAAACGATGAAAAATTGATTATAGTTCGTGGACAGGTCATGTGGTGTAGAGAGTGGGTGGCAGATACACGGATATGGTCTATAATTAATGAGATTTTAATTAATCTTGATCATCCTCTCAATTCTCAAATACGTACTACTGGGTTTGTGTTTCACCATTTGCCGTTGGAATTTATTTATTTCTCCTAAGTGAACAGTTTTATGTTGATCTTATCTTTTCATCATTCACTTTGTCAACGTTAATTAATACACATACACCTTTTTCATCATTAAATCAACCGGTCACTTTGTCAACGTTAATTTTATACACATACACCTCCCATTGATAAAATCCTTCTGTTAAAGTTTGTATAGGTTTAGGTTTATAGAAGTAATTCTGGATAGTTGTTTTCTGCAAGAGAAAGTTAGCATTGAGGACTGGTGTAGAAGAATTCAAGAAGTTTGGAGCTGAAAGAAAGAAACTGGAAGTATTTGGTATGCATACACCAGCCACATGACATCACCAATCTTACCAAACCAGTACGATCAGGGTACCATTGGATTGATCTTGGCATTGCTGGATATCATCCTGACCAATTATCCTGGATATCTAATACAACTTTTCTCTTTTCAATATACAAGAAATTTCCCCAGAGTTATGGCTTCCGCAAACTTTCTGATATAAGCCATACCGTAGAGCTCACAAACAAACCATTATGGTTAAAATGATATATCTTTGACTCTTGAGTTATAACATATCTAAAAGAATGTTACTTATGCCTATCGTTGTCACAAAACATATACATACTACACGTCTACATACATATACAATTAGACGTAAATAACACTGAGAACACTCTTTCATTTATATGTAATTATCGTTTTACTATTATACGTTTGTAAATGTATAAATTATTGTTTTACTGTGCGCTCATAAGTGTGTAAATTATCATTTTACTATATGCTCATAATAATATGCTCATAATAATGAGGTGACCTACCTTAAATATTTTTATAGCTGGACTACAAAACATTAATGATGAGTATTGTGTTGTAATATAATTATCCTTCAACTATACGCTAATAATATTGATTCATAGTTCGATTATTGATCATTGATGAGGAGTAAAGTGTTTTAAATCAAGTTGGCCATTGGCCTCCAAGTCCTAAATATCCTATTTTGATTTACAGATTTGCACATATTCGATGCCAATACATTTGTATCGAGTAGACTTGGTTTGGTTGGGGGCAACCAAGACTACTTCAAAGTCCAAATTAGCAAATTATGACGCTCTGAGTATTCCAATTTTTCTATAGAGACCGACCCACCACACTCAATCAAGTTCGTAGTTATTGGACGTTTGTATCAATCAACCATTTGAGTTAGGATGTGTTATCTTCAACTGAAAATCACTTCAATTCAGTTCTGTTCAATTTAGTTTAGCCCGGCTTAGTTATAATTTGTACTTTATTCCAGTTCAGTAAATCTCTTGAAGATAACACAATCTTAAGGAGGTTCCACGGTAGCTTGTTTCCTTATCATCAACTACAAGTATAACATTCCATTCTCGAAGAAAGCACTATCAAGTATTAGCAAGTGAGAGGCATGAACACCACACCGGCTACGACCATGAAGAAAGTCTTGGGGGTCGTGACCAAGATCAGAAGGTCGTGGTAAGAACTACAAGTAACGACTCAAGTGACAACAATCTAGATTTCACGAGAGCTTGTTTCTATTATCTACAAGTACACGTATAATATTCCGTTCTCAGGAAAATCACTATCGACAGCTGAGAAGTCCGAGCAACCACGCCGGCATCTTCCCAACTATCACAGCAACATCTCCCCAACTATCTCACAAACCTATCTGTCCGACTCAATCCCTCGGGAAGATAGTATCCCCTCTTTTTCCCCCCAAGTCCCAACTTAACACTTGACTTTCAATGTCAATACAACATACATACCCCAATTCCCAATAGTTGAAAATTGAAATAATCTAGACATAACATGAGATAATACTTAGTTGAAAGAGGGTAGCCCTATTTCAGTGCATGACACATACAGTTGTCATATTAATGAGACATTTAAGATTTACCCTATTTCCCTACAACACAGTGATCAGACAGTACAGTCGCCTCATTCACTACACCTGCGATCCAATTTTACATGTCCCGTTTGACTCACTATTAATGCTCGCCCATCCTTTAAATTCCTCACCTCCCTTCCTTTAAAATCCACCTCAACTAGTACACTCTCAACACTTAAACAACACTCAAACAAGAACACAAAATTCCACATTCTTCACAAACCATGGAACAAGATTCCATCCAACACCGAACGGTGAACGTGAACGGGATCAAAATGCACGTAGCCGAAAAAGGCCAAGGCGAACCGATCCTCTTCCTCCACGGCTTCCCCGAATTCTGGTACACGTGGCGCCACCAGCTCTCGGCATTCGCAGCGTTAGGCTACCGAGCCGTGGCGCCAGACTTACGGGGGTACGGTGACTCGGAGATGCCCGACGAGTTTTCGAGCTACTCGTGCATGAACGTGGTGGGAGACATTGTGGCGCTGATTGAGTCGCTAGGTAGCGAGGACGGGAAGGTGTACTTGGTGGCGCATGATTGGGGTGCGATGATTGCCTGGTACGTTTGCCTTTTTCGTCCGGACCTGATCAAGGCGTTCGTGTCATTAACGGTGCCTTTTCGGCCGAGGAACCCGAAAATGAAGCCGGTCGAGGCTATGCGGTTGTTTTTCGGGGAGGAGTATTATATGTGCCGATTTCAGGTTTGTTTAATGACCATTTAGCTTCTCTTTAAGTTTAAGTCCGGTTTGTTTTTTAGTGATTTTTAAGAAATCGGATGAGTCCTAACTCAATTGGTTACGCTAGATACTTATATATATAACTGGGATCAATTCTGTTATTATGAAGTAATTGTTACGTTGTAGCAATTCTAGTTTGTTTGAATCGAAGTGTAGGACATAGTGGTCCAAATCGTAACATGATGTGTACCAAGTACATTAAAGGTCTAAGGCATTTTAGAGGCGAAACCAATGAGTTGCTTTCACTATTCATTATGGTGCTCGTGAGAGCGTGATAGTTCTATGACCTCGAGTCTCAAGTCTAAGAGACCGTTACTATCATCCTTAAAATCTAATAAACGATTTTTCACATATGAGATTTCAAGTGTTTAAACATTAGTTAAGTTTGGTTTAAGAAAGTGGAGGATATAGCGGTCCAAATCCTATCATGATATTTGTACTGAGAAATAATTTACGGACATGTTATTTAAAATTCTGAAACACAGATCATGCGGGATCCAAGCTCCAAGCACAATATTATGATAGTGTAGCATTTTAATTGATTTGTACAAGTTTTTGTATGAAAGTTTGTACCATAAGATAAGATAGTGTGTGTGTGTGTGTTAGCGGGTGTTTCGGAATTATGAATGATTCCGGTTAACAGATAAATGTCAAGTACATACAGTGTAAGTTGTCCTGTTTTCTAGTTAGGGTCCAAGCACTCTCCATATTCATGTTCACTCCATAATGTTCCCTAAATTTTCACCTGATTACTTTTTCTCTCTGGGCGTTTCGGAATTATGAATGGTTTCGGTTAACAGATAAATATCAAGTACATACTCTTGGTAGTTAAGAGAAAGAAGAAGTAGTCAAGTGAAAATTTAGGGAACATTATGGAGCGCTTGGACCGTAACTAAAAAACAGGACGACTTGCAGAGTACAGATCTTAAGCTAGCTTTCATTTCTCTGCCAACCTTTCCAGAATTGTTACAATAAATGTTCATCAATCATCTTCCCAACCATTTTCACAGGAAAAACCTGCCTTCTTTACTCAATTTCTAGCACTCGTAGTAAATTCATACGACATGTCAACTATCAAGTTTAGTCAAATAAGCTCATCTAACTTAAAAGCGAGTGTATTTACTGGTTCTAGAGACAACAGAAAAAATGCACAGTTTGTAAGTTCTTGGGTCAGTTGATCTAACTTAATGTGGTCTTATTATGTGCAAAAGTATGTCTAATGAGCTTTTCTCTTCACAGACATCATTTGAACTAAATCAATCTGTAATCTCACAGGAACAAGGGAAAATGGAGGCTCAAATTGCAGAGTATGGATCCGAAGCAGTGATCAAGAAAATTATTACAGAACGATCACCCGCTCTCCCTCGCTTGCCTAAACAGAATCCTTTTGGTTCCAACATCAGTGACATCAAACTACCCCCTTGGTTTACAGAAAAGGATCTCAAATGTTATGCTACCAAGTATGATGAAACCGGCTTCACTGGAGGACTTAACTATTACCGCGCTCTTGACCTGTACGCATAACACACCCTTTATATTAGTACAGATTTTATATATAGTACTTGTGCGTGTTTATTGTAGTGTGCACGTACTATATAGAAGGCTGAAAGTCGTTCACATTCTTGTCGTGAGGGGATGTGAATGAATTTCAGCCACATGATTTTTTAGACCTGGTTTACACGGGTCCAAATGAGATCAAAATTGATGGTCTGTTATGGCCGATATGACAGGAACTGGGAGCTGACCGCGCCTTGGACAGGTGCAAAAGTGAGAGTTCCGGTTAAATTTGTTGTTGGTGATCTGGACATGGTGTACAACACTCCAGGAGTGAAGGAATACGTGCAGGGAGGCGGGTTCAAGAATGATGTTCCAATGCTGGAGGAGTGTGTTGTGATTGAGGATGCTGGACATTTCATCAATCAAGAGAGAGCTGAGGAAGTTAACGCTCATATACACGACTTTATTCAGAAATTCTGAGCACTGTTCCGGTTTGTTATGCATAGCACGTGCACTTTAGTAGTATTAGCTAAGATGTTACTACCACTTGTGTCTGTACTTGTCAACAATGTTTCTGGTTTGTAGAATCGGAGAGCTGATCAGGAACTTAGTTTCTTGAGGATGGTTTGCTCCTGGTTTAATCTCTTCGAACATTTATGTCACGTTAAGTTGTTCAAGAGTTAACGGCTTATATGCTAGAGAACGTTACATGCTTTATGCTAAAATGCAGATTGTACGTAGACTGTGTATCCAATTTTTGTACCGAACTATTTTGATGCATGTAGAATAATTTATCCAGCAAGTAGGTGTTTTGGAGATTTTTAAAACTATGGTTCAAACCTGTACATAAAACATGTATCATGTATGTACATATGTACAGTGTGTATGTGTGACTGATAGACACAAATTGAAGGCTTAAAAATATCTTGTAAAAATGGGTAAAGAAATTATTAAGCTTGGATTTACAATTGCTACGTCACTACAGATATAGCCCAGAAATAGCATTTCATGCAAGTCAAAATCAAGCATTATATAAGATTAGGCTGCTTAACTAAATGAGTTAAATGACAAGTAATAGTAGTCCCAGAGAATTCCAAAACTTGGCATCTGGGTACATAATTATTAGCTATTTAAGAACAACTGTTTATCCTTCAATCCAAATTCCAACATTATAGTGATCTTCTGCTGATACATTCCAAGTTTCTGAACTTAACCCTGCCAATGGTGAAACCAGACTTCATTGTCGGAATCATCGGTATACAACCCAACCATTTAATTAGGCAAATCAAATCATTTTACGCATTCAACAAGACGATTTTACGCCTGATATTTTCCTTCTCAAAATTTGCTTCTTTACAGGCAATGTTGTTTCAATAATAAGTTTTGCCTCATCAGTGTAAGCACAAATTTCATATGCACATACCTCATGCTCATTTGAAAACACAAACTTATACAGTACAAGAGACTAACAATGAGATGGCCTAATTTCACATTTCAGCGGGACATTTAAGGAAATCGTGGCGAAGAAATCTGCACAGAACTACAAAGGAGTTCCATACATAACGACACTCGTAAGCACAAGTATGTGGACATTTTATGGAATCCTTGACCCTGATGATGGTGTGCTCATAATCACGGTAAATACCGTTGGCATGGCAATGCAAATCGCCTATATCATTCTTTTTCTCTGGTATTCTTCCAAGGAGGGCAGGGTAAGATTTTCCAGTTACTATGTTCCACAACTTCAAATTCTTTCTCAGGAAAGTACTAAAGTGTAATCTCTTCTTGCTATCTTCTTGCCACCAGGTTAAGTATTTTGGTTTTGTCATGTTAGACTTAATCTTCATTGGGATGGTGGTTGCAATAACCCTTGCGGCGTTCCATGGAGATTCAAGACGAACATTTATCGGAGTTCTATGTGCAACTTTTACCATTGGAATGTACGCTGCACCTCTTGCAGCTGTGGTAATTTCATCAAATTAGTTCTACACTTCTACTAACAACCTTAATTTGAGCTTATTTCATACTTAAGTACTTCACCATAGTTCCGTACAACCATTCTGTTTTGGTGATGACCTTTTCCTTAATGATTCAACAGAGGAGGGTGATCAGAACAAAGAGCGTCAAGTACATGCCGTTTTTCTTGTCATTCTCGTTGTTTGTAAATGCTGCAGTTTGGTTTACATTCGCTCTGCTTCTCAAAGACTACTACATTCTGGTAAGCTTTGTTCTGTTTTCCACATTGGTACATGTTTTTTTTTTTTTCTGTCTGTTTGATGATAATTTCAACTGATCAGGTACCAAATGGAGTTGGAATTGTTTTAGGCTCATTCCAGCTTATTATTTACTTCATTTACAAGAACGAATTGCCTTCCTCCAAGTCGTTGGATGAGACACTACCAGAATCGACTGATGAATCGAACATTGTCACAAAAATGGAAGATCTTGAAGAGGGAAACAAGTGTGATAGTGAGCTAGATGGTGTTCAAGATTTCCAATCCAATTGTTCTGTATGCACATAGAAAACTGTAGCTCTCAAATTGTCACTTTGACTGATCAACTTCATGTTTGGAGATCCATCATTTATAAACAGAGAAGATTATCATTCTCTTTCCTTTTCGATACTAAAAGATATTGATTGTGGTCAAGATATGGCAATTATGTTTGCTATCTGGGGTACAAATCTGTGATGCAGTTATTAATAGTGTAATAGATGCAGATTCACACATGGCGAATGAGAGCCAGTAATATAAGTTTGGGGGGACCTAATATATGGGAGTATTTTGTGGATCACAAAGTCCGACACGGTCTTATGGTCTTATACAAAGACGAACCAAATTATCAATAAAAATATTCATATTATTAATCAAAACACCCATATTAAAATAATTCTTGTTGTAATATTAAAAAGAAAACCTTCGATATTGAGAACATGGTGATTTTATTAATAACATAGATGATTTTTATTATAATATGATCCGTCTCTATATAAATACAGTCTCTCATGAGAATTGTTCAGTTGCGCTTTCGAAATTTTGGGGTGAAATTTATTGAAAATTTAAACACCTCCTCCGGATAGCACTGCTGAAGTCATATCTTAATCTGGAATAAAAATCACACTCTCCATCATATCAAAATAAAAAAATGAATAAATTCAATACTAGTATTGGAAAACAGAGTGGAAAAAATGATGAGAGAAATTTTTTTTTTTTTTAAACAATAAAAGTGATAGTATATGTTTTGTAAGATTATTTTCAAGAAAGGCTCGAACTGTTGATATCTTGATTTACTGTAACAGTACTTAATGCATGAATAGTTATACACACAAGTAGTTAGGTTAACTAGGGTTAGTACCTTCTTCATACTCCGTCTTATCAAACTTCATATATTAAGGTTGGTGTTTAATTTTATGTGAAATGTTAAAATAACAATAAAAAATGAACAAAGTGGAAAAAAGTATAATTTTAATGGCAAAATATGTATAATTTTTGTGTAAAATTGATATTATTTATTATTTATTAGTGATATGGTAACTTTTTTTTTAATAATATATAAAATTTAATGGGACGATTTAAAATTATAAATATATAAAATTTGTTGGAACGAGGGAAATAGAAAATTGTACACGTAGTTAGAAAAGTAGTTAGATATCTAGCTCTTCTCTATATAAACATAGCACCCTACTCTCTTCACTTTTGCAATTTCTTTCTTCATGATCAATACAATACACTACTCAATTCAGTAGTTTACATGTTTGTTAAAAGAAATTGCAGATATAAATCTTTCCACTAATCTTTACTGATATGACTTGTGAAAAAGAAAAGCGTGAGTATTTTAAATTAAAGCTATTCGTGTCTCGTGATATGAGAACATAATTAGCAATTAGGGATGTACAAATAAATTATCTATCAGATTTACCTATCAAATTGATTTTTGGTACTCTCCACTCCCATCACAAATGTACATTTTAACTTTTTAGGGTTCATATTTTTCAACGTTAAATCCGATTTAGTCTTAAATCACTAACGTAAAATGTTTAATTCAATTATCTTTAAAAAATATTAAAAATAATCACGAGCACGAACAATATAAAAGTATTAATATGAACGAATCATACTAATACTAATCTAAAATTTTAATTCGGTTATTAGTCCCAAAAGGTGATTACTAATTTTTCACAAATTACTCAACCCACTACTTTTTCAAACGCATAAAATTAGTGATTACTATATAATTCTTCTTAACATATCAACACACTAAATTTAGAAATTAGTTATATTATCATACTCTAGCTCAATGTCTTTATAAGTGTAAATAAAGAAGATCATATCATCATCATGTAATTTAAAGCAGTTTGGTATAAATAAATTTTATATTTTTATTTATTCGTATAATATATAATTATTTATGAGCACGCGGATATCGCGTGTTAAGAATACTAGTAAGTCATTAATCATCGATTATCATTTGGTCCTTATTCTTGATGTACATACTTGTTCGATGCCACAATATATTTATCCGGCTAAAATATGCCAAGTTAACACACATCTAGATCAGTTCAAGGAACTTTGAGTTTTTAATATTTCCATGTCAAAATTGCATTCAAACTAATTCTTTTCACTCTGCATTAACCACATTCAAATCATACTTCATCAAGAAGTGCCAAAGTATTGGATATTCAAACGTGACAGTATCAATATTTGTAACAATTGTTTAGAAATAAAGCGTCATCCTTTCCTTTGGATTTCACTTTGAGTAGTTGTGATAAAATCCTCGTATTCAGGAATATATTCTATATTTCTATACTACGTTTCAATTCCATTCTTTCTTTTGGATTTCACTTTGAGTAGTATCTAAAACCTCGTTAAATTGCATTGTCTGCGAATCAACATAACAACCTAGTACTTCTATTTATCACAAACTCTACACACAATGACATAAACTCTCCTGCTTAATTACTTTATATTCAAAATTGGCAATGCTAGCTATATGGTTAAACCATACTTCATTGTTGGCATTTTAGGTAATTGAAAGTAGAAACTATTATTAATCTTTCTCTACTTTTGAAAAATCAATGATTTTGTTTCTGATGTACTAGTATTGTTTACATGAAACTGCAGGCAATGTCATCTCCCTTCTGCTTTGTGCCTGTCCAATGTAAGTTCGATTCTAACTACACGATTCTGTTAAATATGTGTTGCTTTTAGCCCTTCGTGGACCTCTGATATTCGATTTCTGAATTGTAGAGGGACATTCTGGGAGCTGGCAAACTTGAAGTCCAGTGAAAACCTTAATGCTATCCCGTTTATAGCTCAGCTATTGTGCAAGACGTTGTGGACGTTCTATGGAATTCTTGATGTAAACGGCTTTCTGATCATAACCGTGAACTCTGTTGGAGTAGTCTCGCAGCTTATTTTCATTATCATATACATCATCTATGCACCTCCTCAAATTAAGGTAGCTACAAACTTGTCATAAGGTTCAATTATGTACTATCGGTTTCTGAAGATCATGTATTCATGTTGGAAAACCAGGTGAAGACATTGGGCTTGTTGGGCTTTGTGAACATAGCAATTCCTGGATCGGTTGTCGTTGCTACTCTGTTTGCATTGGATGGAAATGCAAGAGATACATTTCTTGGAGCTTTCTGTGCTGCTGTCACGGTTGCAATGTATGCTGCACCATTTTCCGCTATTGTAAGTAATTACAACATTTATGTATTTCTCACGATCTCAGGGACGTTCAGTTTTTTCCTCATATTTTTCTCCTCTCTTGTTCTTGTTTTATCAGGTAACAGTTTTAAAGACGAAGAGTGTCGAAAGCATGCCTTTCCTCTTGCCATTTTTCTTGCTTCTGAATGCTGCAGTCTGGTTTACATTTGGGGTGCTCCTCAGAGATTGTTATGTTGTCGTAAGTTCAAGTTATTCGATCTTATAGTACTGCATAACGACTGTCACTTTAAAAACTGTGACGATACTGAATTTGGCTTAATTCCTATCTGATGAGATTATAAGATGATATGTTTTCTTAATTTTTCTTGGTGTGTTTAGGTGCCAAATGCAGTTGGAGTTGCATCTGCTTCAGCACAGATTTTGATCTACCTATGTAACAACAAAAAGACGCATCAAGTGAACTCATTACATAATGTGGTTGAACAACAGTCATTCGAAAACTTAGCAGTTGATGTCATGAGTAACTCAATTGAAATGCCAAAATGTAACATGACAGAAGACATTGAGATGGAACTGAGTTACATAAGAAGTTCAAGCCTCCCAGCACCAAAACTAGACAGGCTATAGTCGGTTCGTAGATTAATGAGAATGCCATCGGCTTACATTTTAGTTCCTTCGTAAAGATCTGGACGTTCATAATTTTGCAATGAACTGTGACTGTTTTACATGACTTGCAGCTAGCATATGATCAAGTGAAATAAAAGTGAAGGTAGATGTTTCACTGAAACATTAGGAACTGTTGGGAAAGGCACAAATTAAACCAGATAGCCAACATGGGTCAGGAAAAGGAGCTTTCTATACAATAATTATTGAGTTGCTCATTTTTACCAATCAATGTTGTGTGTACTCATGTGCAATGATCAATGTCTACATACAAATAGAGTAAAATGACCAACTACCTTGAAGTCTAGCATAACTTTCTCAACTACTACTAACGTTTTAAAAGTTGTTCAAATAATAAGGAGCATACAATTCGACTTGAGATGAGTCAATTACCGGTTAAAATTAAACACATCTCGTCACGTCTCAGTTGTAATTTGCACTCCATCCTTAGAGGTTATGAGACATTAATTGAGCTTTAACCTTGCGTAACGGTCATAACCAGCGTACAAAAACTTGGTTATCTGGTTCAGTCAGTCCATCAGATTCAGGACAGGCAAAACTAAAGGTAGTAAATGCATTTTGGAATTTGTCTACAAGAATGAAAAAGGCAAACCGACGTAAGACACGTAATAGAATCATGTGATTTTGAATTGAGGTATGATATCAAGTAGAGAAAGCGTAACAAAATTTGTAAGTTCACCAGTCACCACGTACCACAACACACATCACATTCTACCTATTTAATTTTTGCCCATTCTCCTCATATTTCACTTCCCTTGCACATTTATTATCAATCTAGCTACTTCTCTTCAGTTAACTTCTTTATAATCATTATACAACAATGGTTAGCTTGAGCTTTGTCATTGGAATTATTGGTAAGTACATCATCTTGGACTAATGTTCAGTTATTCGGTTTATAACACATGAACATTTACATGAAGGAATAGTTGGTGTTGTGAGTCATGAGTGTCGTGCGTAGAGGTGTACAATTCGATAATTCAGTTATTTTCGATTCCCAAACAACCCAGTAAGGTTATATGTAAGGTCTCATCTTTTTTGTGCAGGTAACGTGATTTCCCTACTCATGTTTGCTTCACCAATGTAAGTTCAATAATTCAAACTATGATGTTTATCTTGTAAGTTGTAAGGTATTAGAAATGTGATTCATACCTTGTGGTGCTAATAGGTAGTACTGATATAATCATACTCTATTACTTTTAGAAAAACATTCAAACAGGTGGTGACGAAGAAATCAACAGAGAATTACAAGGGATTGCCCTACATAACCACATTGTTAAGCGCTGGTCTCTGGACATTTTATGGGGTCCTAAAGCCAGGAGGATTGTTAGTAGCCACGGTGAATGGTGCTGGAGTCGCTTTGCACGTCGTTTATGTCACCCTCTTCCTGTTCTACGCCCCTAAAAATATCAAGGTTCGTTATATATATATATATATATATATATATATATATATATATATGAATTTGTTAACACATGAGGAAAATTTGTTTGTAGAACACTTATGTGTGGAGTCAAGTGACCTGAAAAAATTGCTTTAAACTCATTTTCAGGTGAAGTCAGTTGTATTGGCAGGAGTAGTGGATGTTGGCTTATTTGGGACGGTAGTGATCGTCACTCTACTAGCTTTACGAGGGACCATGCGAATCACATTGGTCGGATTCCTGTGTGCAGGACTGACTATTGGCATGTATGCAGCACCTCTCTCTTCTATGGTATGTATGTTTGGCAATTTTAAAGGTTTTGTTAAAGTTTGTCATTTGTGGACTACTAATCGACTAAATTCCATTGCAGAGGACAGTGATCAAGACGAAGAGCGTTAAGTTCATGCCGTTCTTCCTATCCTTCTTCCAGTTTCTCAATGGAGGCATCTGGTCAACATACGCCGTGCTTGTTAGAGATTTGTTTCTTGGGGTAAGCTTCATAAATTTCAATAACAAAAAAAAAGTCCATATACTATTGAGTTTTATAATATTGTTTCGATCTAAAAGCAATAGATGTAACATGTAATATGGGTCGTGCATGGTTTAAACTTTAAACCTATGAACAAATTTTGGAGATGCTGTATATCATATGGTTAGTGAATGATCAATCCATATTATACAACTATTGGTGCAAAAGAATGTTTTGACCCTAAACAAAAAGAGCAAAAGAATTTTTCCAACTTTGTGAAATTATAATATGAGAATTTTGACCACTCATTTTGTGGGTGATCACCAGGTACCAAATGGGATAGGATTCTTGTTGGGCTCAGCCCAACTGGTCTTGTATATAATCTACAAAAACAAGTCCATCACTGATGAGGAACAACCAGATGAAGGCCCAGCCCATGAATTCACGGGGGAACTCGAAATGAAATAATGCAATGAAAAAGGCGATGTGAGCTTATAATTATAGCCGGAGTGGCTGCTGGAAGCTACCTGCTAGTCGGAAATAGAGTAAGAGCAAGATGATTAACAAAACACATCCTTTGAGTTGGGCTTCAAAGACATAGAGGGGTTTCAAGTTTCAACCAATGCTTTAAATTTATGGGCTTTGGTACCTTAGTGGGTTGGTTTGGAGTTTGGACCAATAACTATTAGGCTCTACCTTTGTAGCTCACGGGCTGATCATGGCCTAATGTAATCAGATTATGAGTGAACTTTGTACGTACGGAAAAACATCAAATGTAAACAAATCAAGCAAAAAGTAAATTTATATGATGTATATACACTGATATACAATATATTCATTGTATATCTAAGCAGAATAAATACACCGTAGACGGTATAAATAAAGTAAAGAATTCTGTAAAATTTAATTTTTGTTTCCCCAAAATTTTCAATTAAATTTGTGTTCTATTGAACTAAAATTTAAATTATACTGAATTGAATTAAAGTATAAATTATGACTAAATCGAGCTGAACTTGACTGAAGTAATTTTCAATTAAAAGATAACACAGGTTAATTATCAAACGCATCGTTCCAAAAATAAGCTTATTTTGAGGTTGTCATGGAACTGATGATATACGATGTACTTTCTATTACTAAAAGTTCATTTGTTCATATTTATGCTCATACACTTATTATTTTTATTATTCTTTTTTGTCGTAACAATGATAAAATTACTCCCTCTAAATCAATTTCATTAAGATAAACCAATTAAGAAATTACCGGATATTTTGACCATACAATACGATAATCTAGTACTAGTAGTTAATTGGGCAATTGAGCTAAAAAATATTGATTAATGATAAAGTAGTTCATATTATATTTTTCGTATAGTACAGATATGGTAAAGGTTGTACAATAAAAACAGCTAATCTAATTGGTTTATACTTTATACTTTATGCTATACGCCATTTTAAAAGTGAAGATATAAAAATGTTAAACTTATAAATCATGTGATGAGAACGTGAAAGATTTCGTCAGAGTTTGATAGTAAAATTAAATAAAGAAGCAGTTGTATTATTAGTTTGTGTACTTGTATTTATTTAGTGTAATGAGAATTTGAGAAGATATTTTTACTGGTCAAGAGTTGTTTGGACTTGCAAGTGGTTGTGGAGTTGCAAAAGTGGCTCCATCATTTTCCGCCCCCACACGCTCCACAATATATGTCACGTGAAACGTGCCTCAAAACCTCATATTTTATTTTTGGTAATGTTTGTTATATAGCTCAAACGGATATATTTCCACTCAAATTAAATATTTTATATATAAAAATTTTAATTTTAATAAAAAAGGCTACTCAAATTTTGTATCAATCAATCTCTTAATCGTCTCAACTTTAATTTTTATTTTATCCAATAAAAAATTCATTTTCAACTTTATACATTGTTTCTTATACATTATCTACTTGTTCTCATACATTATTAACATCCATCATACTTTATTTATTATTTATTTTACGTTAACATTTTCTCTCCTACTTTATTCAACTTCTACTTAAATTTTGTGTCCGGTTTTTTAGGGAGATAAATTAAGGATGAAAAAAAAATATAATATAATTCTATTTACTATTAACACATATAATTAATTTCAAACGCCTTATACATATTAGTTAACAGATAATATTAATTTTTTCTCACGTAATGAAGATCTTGATAAACATACAATCATAATTCAAGAGATTTATTCACTTGCGTTTGTTAACTAGCTTACCTTTTCAATAAGTTATCAACAATCTTATAAACTATTAATTAGGTAGTTGCTTATATATAAAATAATTCTTGAAAAATAAACACATCAAACTTATAAACTCATAATAATGATGGTGTAGTATTTTTTTCAGAAACGATTAAAAGGTTACTCGAATCTCAACCTATTAGTTGGAGGTAAAGTCGTCTTACCAACCGAGCTGCATTTCGTTGTCAAAAACCTGATAGGTTCAAAAATCAGATAGTATTAACTTTTATCCTTCTTTTTCATCCCTTTGGTTTTGTTCTTTTAGATTTATTAATCAACTTATTTTCATTGTTTCATTTTCTTCTTTCTTAATTAATTTCATATATACTTTTATTTATGTTTTCTTCACCACTTCCTTTTATACATTTTTATAAATCTTTATTCATGGTTATATCAATATTTCATGCTTCTAATCATAATTTACACTCAACAAATTTATTTTTATGTGATTTCTTTTATCTATTATTTTATTTATCTCTTTCGACTCTTCTATTAACTTGAGATATATTTTCATTTCAAAATCCTATTTAATATTCTAGAATTAAATATATGGTAATATATAATCTTTTCGTTGAATATCATACAGTACAATAGAATTCCGACCCCCTAAATTTTAATACTGGATGCGTCACTGGGTATTAGTCTATGTGATCCTCTCTTCACCATTTATCTGTTCAAGTTGCGTCTGGAAGACATCCACGTTCAACTTGAACAGAATGTTAGAGATTCTAATCCGATTCAAGTTAGTTAAAGATCTTAATTCGAGTTAAGTTTATAATTTATTTATACATATGTGTTAGGTAGTTAAGTTTGTATACACACAATTCACTCCCAAACTTTATCTTCTTCAATATACATTCTTCTTTGATTACAATTATTTTCAATCCAATCCTTTGTCTTATCAAATAATTTCACATCTTGAAATGGACTTCAAAGAACCATCTCATTCATGTCTACATTACCTCTCAATACTCTACTCTAATTTAACATGAGTAGATACATAATATAAAATTATCCGTTCACTTTCACTCTCAAGCATTGAAACTTTGTAACAACCATTCACAAAGACTCCACTATATCTTTCGAACGTTTTTATATTCTAGAATCTTGAATATTCACAAGAAAATAGTTCGTTTACGCACTTTTGTACGGTCATATATGACTATATCACTAGAAATTAGAGACTATATTGATAATTTTATGATTTGATAGACATCCAACTTTTCAATAACACGTGGTGAGCGCATAAATAATAAAAATATTAAAACTTTTTACGATATAGATCGTGAATGTAGTCTAACAACTAGACCTGATAATCGGGTCATTCGGATCGAATCAATTTGTGTCGGGTCATTCTCGTCCGCCTTTTATTTCGGGTCATTTTCAGATGGGTCGGGTTCAGGTGTTGTTCGGGTTCGAATAATGGCGGGGGTTGGGGCGTTTCAGGTTATTGATATTTCAGGTCGCTTTGGATAGGATCATTTCGGATCGGGTCACTTCGAGTTCGGATGTTATTCGAATTTGGGTCCTTTCGGGTTAAAAAAATCGGATCGTTTCGAGTCGACTATTTTCGAATTTGGGTGTTATTCGGGTTTGGGTCCTTTCGGATTACAAAAAAGTTCGGATTGTTTCGGGTCAAATATTTTCGGATTTGGGTCGTTTTCGAACTAAAATATTTCGAATTGAATATTGAGATAGTTTTATGCGATGCACATTTTTAATATACTATACAATGATACTTTGTTACTTTTGAAAGTATTTTTGTTCTAACTTCTAAATTGTGAAAAACTTCTCTAATTAGAGTTTGGGTTTGAATTGACAAAGAACATAAGGATGTAATTAGTTTGCTACTTACTATGTAATATGCTTCAGGAAAATATACCAAATTATTATCTTTGTAGTCCTTTTATTTTAACAATCGTGTTTCTTCTTATATTGTATTTTTGCCTCAGATCTGTTAATTAATATAATGTTTCTGCAAGTGAATTATTCAATGGTGATGAGGAGTTTGAAGTCATATTCAAACAACTGATAGATGATACACAATTATACTTGTAATTTGAGAACGTATACTAAAATCAATTTTTATGCAATTCAATAACACCTATATTTATTTTTAATTTTTTTAAGTAGAGTACTAAAATGCACAAGTTTGTTGGATAAACTTTAAAAGTCATTCTTTTTAGATGACTGAAAAATTAAGTGATAATAAAGAAAAAAACATATCATTTGTAACATGTTGCGATCAATCTAGTTTTATAATAGTAGCATATAAGATTAATGTCTATGGAATCTTCTTATTGAGGTGAATTCAAAAATATGTTCAAAATATTTTTTTAATTGTTATAGATAAAATTATATGAGATTTAATTAAAAAAATACTTCATGTCCAACCAACGTTCCTATGTTACAATAAAAAATCTAGATTATATACAATAACTTTAGTTTATTCCCTTTACATCAACAAGTTATAAGATGTTGATGCTTTAAACGGTGCCCTTCAGTAATGGAACGCATTGTGATACTTTTGTAATTTCGCGTCAAATATAATTCGGGTCATTTCGGATCGTTTGAGTACGCGTCGGATGATTCGGGTCATTTCGGATCGAATGATTCTGGGTCAGTTCTAATTCGGATCATCTCGGACCGGATGATTTGGGTCAATTTGGATTCGGATCGGGTCATCTCGGGTCAAATCTAAACTCGGGTCATTTCGAGTCGGGTGATTTCAAGTCAATTCTAATTTGGATCATTTCGGATCGGTCTAATCATATCATTCTAATTTGATCGTTTCGGATCGGGTGATTTCGGATACACCAGATCAATTCGTGTTACATGTCATTTTCGGGTATGACAATTTCGGGTCATTATCGGATACGAATCGGGTCATTTTCGCATATGACAAACGTAATCATTTCAGATCTACCATCGGGCCGGGTCATTTTGAATCGGATTTCGGGTTTGGGTCAAGACTGCCGGATCTACAATCGACTAATGTGTAGTTAAGTCAGGTTTGAAGGACCGTCTATGCAATTGATCCCAATAAATAAGTCCACGTGAAACAAGCTTAGGTAGAACTCTTCCAATCATCTCACCACGATCGAATTTAAAATGCAAATGTGAAGCAATATAGCTAAAGAAACAATATACTCTTCTAATCATATACGTTCACATACGGGAAGAGCCAATATAAATCTAGGAACCAAAAGATCTTGCATCAAAAGATTCAAAACAAACACATCTTCTATTTCTTTCTAACATCTAGCTCTTCCAAACTAGTCCCTTTTTTGCTTCTCCAATGGAGGACTTGGTTTTCTTTGTTGGTGTTATAGGTACACTAATTTCTTCATTTTCATTAGCCCTTCTCACAATCAATGTAATTAACTAATGTCTAAATATGTTTTCTTGAACTTTTGCAGGGAACATAATCTCAGTTCTCATGTTTCTTTCTCCAGTGTAAGTCAACAAGCCACTTTAAGACATGTTTAATTAGTGACCGATGTATTTTGGTTAAGTTAATTAATGTATGTATGATTGTGATTATTGCAGGAATACATTTATGGGAATAGTGAAGAGTAAATCAATTGGAGAATTTGAGAGTCTTCCTTACATATGCACTTTGTTGAATTCATCTCTTTGGACATACTATGGAATCATAAAGCCTGGAAGCTATCTTGTTGCAACTGTCAATGGCTTTGGTGTTGTTGTTGAGATCATATATATTGCCTTGTTCCTCCTCTTTGCTCCTCCACCAAAAAGGGTAAGATACTAAGAATAATTCATCTATGCATAGTACTTGATTAGATTTCCATTACTTAGAGTATACTTTGCATTGATTTCTCAACTCTCAAGTGCTTTGCACATGGAGAATTTCGTCACTTTTATTTATAAAAACTACTTTGAGATCCCGGAAGATGAAGATGAATGTATTCTTCTTCAATAAAGTTATTTTTAGCTTTGTTCTCTTCAACTGAAAACTCGTACTTCAGTTTAGATCTGTTTAGTTATATTTGATACCACACTTCATTTTAGTTCAGACCAGTTCAGTTCAGTTCAGAAAATTACAGTTGAAGAAAACGGGATCTTATGTGGGAAATTTGAGTTTTGTTTCCTATTTTCCATTAACTTAGCATCAGTGTAACTAAAACAAGAAATTAATACACTTTTATTGTTAATATCATTCTTAATTGGAGCATTCATTATGATTATTCTAGTTTAGTTTCATTTGAGAGTTAAATGCTATAATGTTACCACTTTTGCAGGCAAAAACGGCAACGCTGACAGGAATTATGAATATTGGATTTTTTGCGGCAGCTCTAATTGCCACATATTTTTTGTTAAAGGGCGAGATGAGGATTGACGCCATAGGGTTCCTTAGCTCGGCACTTAATGTTGTCATGTATGCTTCACCCCTTTCAGCCATGGTACGTACTATGTCTAGATACAAAGTACAATATAGGAAGAGAATTGATACGTATTGGTGCCTTTTTGCAATTTCATGTCGTTGTGACATTTTAATTAGTAGTACACTTTACCATGAAAAGAAAACTATTTTGTGTTAGAAGTGAGTTGAGGCATTTATCTCAACTAATAAGAACCCATATCTGCTCCGAATCCTCTTCCGAAATTCAAGTTGATGCATGTTTAAACTGGAAATCAACATAGTGTTGGAATCAGGATGTGTTATTCATCTTAATTTTGCTAAACGCCACATATAGGATTATTAGGACTTGGGAGTATTCTAATTAATTACACACTCGATTATTGTGCTTTAATACATTATCTTCTTAGAGCACATTGTTCATGTTTGAATGAACTGACCCTCGCCCCCAAAGGAAAATCTGTGTACATATAAAAATCTCACACAACAAAAAATAATAGAAAAATGCTCCTTTCCTAGTTAAAAGATTTCATGAAAAGGCATTGGAAAAGTCAGATAAATGTTGTTCCAGCTATCCAATCATTAATGAAGAGGTTCCAAGGTATCAAATTTGAACCATACCAAACTAGATCAATTCATTTCAAATTAGAAGATGGTCCAAATACAATAATTGTTGATTTTGGACATATAAATCATTACGATTTTTGTAATAATTTATACATTATTTATTTTATGCGACTAATCCAGCCGAGTATCGTCAAATCCTTTTTAAGGGCTTGGCTCTCCAGCGGAGTTTTTACATACACAAGGCTTAAATGCGAGATCTATTAAGTATTAAAAAAGCATTTTTATTTATATAATATAGTTAGAGATATTTGTGGAACTAGCTCATTCATCATGTAATATAATGATGAACTGCATATAAGACACTCCAATTGTTGCAAGATCTCTCTCTCATAAGATTGTGTTTTGATATACCTTTTGCGACATTTTCCATTACTAATTATTGACATTATCAGATTTAGATATGTAATAATAGTTTGAATAATATTGATCTCAACTAACATGGTATTATGAATAAAAAATGCAGAAAAGAGTGGTGACAACGAAAAGTGTGGAGTATATGCCATTTCTCCTATCATTCTTTCTTTTCTTAAATGGTGGAGTTTGGACTTTCTACGCTTTTCTCGTGACAGATTGGTTCCTTGGTGTAAGTCTCCACTGCTTATCACCTTCCCATCTTATTCATATACTCTAAATTAATCATCCAGTCTCATCTTCATTATTTCCTAACATCAACAATACTGTATACTACTAGAGCAATAATACACAGGACAGTTTTTGTTAACGACAGATTAAGAAAAGTGTCTTTATTTTTAGTATTTGAGACAGTTTTCAGTGCCGATTTCACTCTCCGTACATATCATCCAGGAGACATGGTCACTGTGTGAAATTGTTGTGATCCTTGACACCAAATTTCATTTTAAAACAGCTGTATCTCTAGGGCCAACTGCATTTAAACATGGCCTACTATTATTTTGGTTGATACTATGAGATTGCCTTTTCCAGGTGCTTGGTTGTGATCCAAACAGATAGCCTATCAACAATCCACTTCTCATTTGTATCTCACAAAATCTACTCAATTAACTTGGTCGATATGTTATTTCGCTCAAATGCTCAATCATTAGGTTAAATTGATATGTCAAAGATCAATGACTCCTGGATCACCCAAAACCATTCATTATGGAGCATATTGCTACAGTGAGGAGAGGAGAGATATATGTCGTAACATTTTGTTTCAACTTATGAATAACATCGTCCAGACTTTGATTGGATGCTTATTTGTCTTTCAAATTAGCATCTTGAAACATGATTGGAGTACCAGTTAGATGTTTGTTGTGCATTCGATGCAGGTACCAAATGCAATGGGGTTCGTGTTTGGAGTAGCTCAGCTTGTACTTTACGGAATCTACTCCATCAAACCTAAATCATCCAAGGGTTTACCAGTCGGTTTCGAACAAGGATCGCAAACAGAGAGCCTACTTCCATCTACTACTGTCTAACCTTAAAGTAATGTTGATCAAATGCTCAAGGTGAAATCCAGATACACAAGAAGAAAAGGAAACTGCAGAAATGGGATTTTGTTAGAATTAGCAAGTTAATGTACTTTTTCATTGCAAAGAAGAAAAATCAATCCCTGTGTAAAGCTTCGTACAAGTTCAATTTTGTAAAATATTCATTTTTCTTCATCCTTTTTTCTTCTTCTTTTTTTCCTAGATCTAGAGGTTTGAGAGTTGTATGATGTATGAGTGCCTAAAGTTTTGAGGGTTGTATCATATAGAAAGTTTGTAACCACTTGAGCTTCATGATTTGATATTTAGCAGACTTGTGCAAGTAGCAGGTCAATCCGGAAACTATTCCATTTTGGAGACTCGAATCCGTCAACTCTTGTTCAAAACTCGTGCGGCTTTTCTTGGTTAGGCTAAACCCCCCTGGTGATTCGTAATGTTCTTAGGATGTTTGAGCATCGAAACATATATATATAACAACACAATATTCCAATCCAGAGGGTTCATCATGAATGATGAATTGAGCCCTAAAACCGAGTTACTTGTGTAAAACTGAATGAATCAATCTCCATTGGGGGGGGGGGGGGGGGGGGGGGGTTAATGGGGAAAATTCGATCTCAGTGTCCATGGCCCCAAATGGTGACATATTGCTACAATGAAAGGGCAAGAACCAGACACATCTCAAGGTGTACTTGAATATTTACAGCCTAAACTTAGCCAGAAAGAACATTTCTGGCTGCAATATGATGCACAGAAATCACAAGACACAGCAAACACAAGCAATAAGTTAGAAATGGATATACAAAATGAACTCTAGAATCACAGTATCATTTGCAAATTAAAGTGTTACTTCTATCTACTTAAATGCAACAAACAGTATGCTTTTTTTAATTTCTGGACACTAGGAGAGCTCTCTATTCACCAAATTGAAACAACTTGGTCCTTCTCAAATTTACAGATGTTCTTGCTAATCCATTGTGATAAAACTGTCTTCAATCTTCAAAACACGTAAAAAATTGCACACGGGACGAGTAAGATACTTTCTCCATAGAATCCTGAAGAGCGGTATGCAGAGAAAAGCAGCGGAAAGCTTTGAGCGATCTACTCACCATGATGAGGTATCATATACAAGTTTTGACTATTTAGGAACCTCCGATTTTTGGGGGCTGTCAATAAAGAGAAAAATAAAAACAATGATATATATTATATACACAGCAATGAGGTTTGTATTAAGTAACCAAAACAACGGATCTAGTATGCAGGTGGGAAAAGTAGCATAAAACCATGTGTTTTATCATCTTGCATCTAATTCCATTGCTTTATCACAGTCTCACTACTTCAAATAGTCTATAGCACTTCCATTTCTTTCTGGATTCAGAATGTTACTTAAGCACCAATACTTTGCATATTCCGCAAGCAAGGAGCTATTGTGTCAAGAATTCATAAAATTACACATGTTCATGTTAGTTTCACCAATATGTGTCGACGTATGTAAGAAGAAACTACGTAGAAAACTTTCAGCCTAAGGTGTGAAAAACAAAATAAAGATGCTGATGTACCTTCTTCAGGGGCACCTTGGAAGTCCCCGGTTGAGGTTTTAGTATCTCAAAGGAACACACTAGAGCTTCGTCAACACTCAAAAGAGCGCCAGCATTGTCAAATTCCCCACCGTAGTTTGGAGCAGAAAATATCGTGACAAGTCTTCTTTTAGCAAAGAACTCATATCCATCCTCTACCACCTGCAGCAGACACGTGAAAGTGGACATAAATATTCCTCTAGCAAACAAAAGTCCAGCTCTACTAATGTGTAGCTCGTGTCAAATCCCTTTTTACTACTTCTATTCCACAGCACAAAATCACTTTACTCTGGCCAAAAACAACTTTTTTGTCAAATTATAACTTCTTAACTTGGAAGGATAGAGATCTTTGTTCATAAAAACTTTAGGGGGTCTATAAAAATAAAATTAATAGAAGAGGATCTTGCTAAGTTCTAATTACGTAAACAATTATTATAACAGCATTTTAAAGAAGACGGCAACAGAATCTTGAGTCATATCAGACACGTGCTAAAAAATGTGTATATACCTGATGACCCCTGCAAATCAGGTCCAAATCATTTTGTTCTAAGAAATTGGCAACTGCATCAGCCCCAAATGTGCATGAAACCCCTCTATCACTATCAGACCAACCCGATATCCTAGGATCAGGATCAGACCAAAGCAAATCACACAGAAGGCCGTTATCTGGGATTTCAGTAGGTCTCGGAAGCTCTTTTATCTGACTTAATTGTTTTAGTTCAGGTGAAAGTCCTCCATGCATACAAATTATCTTGTCATCTATGAGAGCAGCGACAGGCAAACAGTTAAAGCAGTCGGTGAATATCTTCCAGAGACGAACATTAAATCTCCGTTTGCATTCGTCATAAAATCCGTATATCCGATTGATTTTGGCATCTTCATGATTTCCCCTTAATAAGAAAACTTTGTCTGGATACTTTATCTTGTATGCCAATAACAAGCATATTGTTTCCAAACTCTGCTTGCCTCTGTCAACATAGTCTCCGAGAAACAGGTAATTTGCAGCAGGAGGGTATCCACCATACTCAAAGAGCCTTAACAGGTCTTGGTACTGTCCGTGTATGTCACCTGAAATGATAATAAAGTTTTCATTGATCAGACAAAACGTAAATACTAGTATATGCAAGTTTTTGAAACAATGAACTCTCTGAATAGCTAGAAAATATTGCAAATCCCCCCTCGAGCTAGTACATGCCAAGACAAAATAAAAATACTTTAAACTCTTCTTTCTCAAACCTTTTCCTATAAAAAAATGTTCATTTCTTGTAGCACTTCATGCATTATTGTACAATTAAATAACTACCCACAAGCAGATTTTACAATAGACTAAGTAAGTTCGCAATCGTATTTCTCAAATGCAGTGCTTGTCTGAAAGTGTATATATTGTATAAACCTCTTACTATAATCTAAAATGCTGAATAGAATTCCTCGATTTTATACATTTATCAAGACATCTTATTTAGCTGTAATCGGACAATGGTCTCGTCTAGCAAGATGCATGTCCAATCGTACTCATACGATTATGATCACAGGCCAATCAACTTGGTAGCCAAATAAACAAAATGATCCATTGCGAAGCATTAACAACTTATGTATGCAGCTCCACAAGTATCAATACATTTACGCACCAATCAAGATACAATAAAATGAATAAACCAACACTTGAGCACATTTCATCCATAATATTTCCTCTAAACTCTGTCTAAAATCTGGGAATTCCTCTAAATTGGTTCCTACAAGAATTACAATTCACGCAAACGAAATTAAAATTAAGCCAAACAGGCAATGAATTCCCTCAAAATGAATAGAATCTGGCAATAAATTCCACAAATAAAAAAGACAATTACTACATGAATAGAGTGAAGCCACAAATTCCCCAAATCACTTTCGCCAAAAAAATGATCAAACAGGCAAAAAGACTCGACCTTTGGAGCTAAAACATTGAAAATCATGCCAAAACAAACGCTTGGTATGAGAAAACTGACCACAAATCTTGACAGGGGCACGAATTTCAAGGAGATTGGGCTGAGAGAGGAAAATCTGGCGAGCGTTGACGCAGAGCTGGCGGATCTCGGCTTCGGAAAGCTGAACCTGTTTGACTTGCTTGCCTTCCAAAAGGCGCCGTATTATGTCATCCAGAACACCCATGTCCATCATTCCTTCCATTGTCATCATCTTGCTGCAGCAGCTACTATTGCAATCGAATTGCAGCAATTTTGGCAATCGTGTAGCTTTTCTTTCCCTTTCTAGTAATTAAGATGATGAAGAATAAAAATGATTGGATTGGATTTGGATATTTTTTGGATCAAGAGAGAAATCAAAGAAGAAAGAAAAATGATGGATGATTGTTGTTTGTTGCCTGTTGGTTGGTTACTAATATTATCAGGTTTATTATTATGGATTTATGACTGATAATGATGATGATGATGAGGCAACTATAATGTTTTATATAAATAATTACAAAATGGGATTTTTATTACTTTATTTTTGTGTGTGTGTGTGGGTGTAATATTGCTATTTGTATTTTGGTCTTTGATTAACGTTGGTTGTGTTGGTTGTGTGTAAGTTGTATGGTATATATAATTTGGTTTTGAGTTTTGGACATGTTGTTGGTGTCTTTGTCCCGTACATGATAGATAGATGCGTGCTCACCTCAAATGTCTTTGAATCCAAATGCTTCCTAGTCCTCTTAGTAGTGGGGAAGGAATCGGTATGGCCCAGTTTGTTATACTGCTGGAGCGGCCATCTTCCCACTCAAATTGAATATTTTATACATAAAAATTTCAATTTCAATTGAAAAATGTACACTCAAATTATATACCAATCAGTACTATATTTTCCATATATGTAATAATGTAAATGGTAATTATGGGAGTCCCATATGGCTATAGGTGCAAGCTCGGTTGATTTCGAGAAGGTTGATTTTGAGAGAAAAGTATATTAAATTGTGTGATATAATTCAAAATGAATTAAAATAATGTTGATTTATTTGTTAATCTCTTCATATCATTGGTAGTAGAGGATAAAAGATCTCAATTTGGTCTTGAGAAGTATGTAAGACATGTAGATGGAGATGTTTTGTTTTGTCAAAATTGCAACATTAAATGAAATAATGCTATTTTGTAAAATGGCATTTTAAAAAGAAAACATTGATTTGGTTTAGGTGACTTAATCGAAGTTGACTTTGTTTAGTTACGTTATGGTACCAAAGATATGGTCGCAGCTTAAAGTTTGTATAACTTTTAAATATGCTATACATCATCTACTTAATTTGACTTGGAATATGGCAAGGCTTGATGGATGTCCCAGGGACAATCTAGGAGGCTATTGATTGCCCAGTGGATATGCTAATTCAGACCTTGATTACATACTTAAGTTGAATTGTAGTAGTATAGTTTTTAAGAAACGTGCATATAGAAGAGTAAGCTTTCTTAGGCGTAGTAAGACATTAGTTACAACAAATTCTTCCATAAATTCTTGGTTCTTTTCTCAATCATGGTATCCCCAGGCCACATTCCATGCACGCAACGTCTCATTGGGCTGTAATATAAGGATGTCATGGTCTGGTTTAATCAAGTAGCTTAAATTATGTTAGCTAGGTGATGAATGATTGAGACTTGAGATTAATTCTCAGTTGTTAGGGGACTGATTGGGAATTGATTTAAACTGAAAAATGTCTATCAAATATACAAAGCATACTATTTGAATGGACATTTTTCAATTCAAATCGATTCTCAACCAGTCACTAGACTATTGAGATTAAAAAATGGAGCAAAGTGAAAAAAGACGTTGAAATTGTTTTAGTTCGTTCATTCATCAATCTTCTTCGTCAATTTTGCTCAACTACCATCATCTTCACATTAACCTTTTCCTATCTTACTTATCATTCTTGGTTATAAACTAGGGTTTGATAATTAACATTAAGATTGTTAATTCTTCGTTACTAAACGCAGCTCTGTTGATAAGACGTTTCATCTCTAATCAATAGGTCGAGACTTCGAGTCACCTTTACCTTTTTCAAAAAAATATTAAGATTGTTAGATTTTATAAGTTAATCGGTTGAATCTTTTAAGCGTTCGAGTGATTATATAATTTATGGTGGATGTAGGCATTTTGGGCAAACCATATGTTCCTAACTTCTTTCGGTTTGTTATGTTTATGCAAGTGGAACCATCTGTTCTCCGATCGTTCGTTGAAGTGTTGATGCTCGTTTAATTTGATACTGTTCCACAACACTTGGTTCGGTATAAAGATTAAATAATGATTCGATTTAATTAATTAATATAAAAAATCAAGAATCTAAATAGTGAATTACAGATAGGAAAGTTAGCAACTGACAAGAAAATCTTCTTCCCAACCAATTACAGGTGAAACTTGAAAGCTTCCAAGGAGAAGATTCATTGACGGAAAAAACGCGGGGACGCACGATAAGCACCACCTCCTTGTTCAGTCCACGTGGCCACCAGGAGTAATCGTAGTAGTGTAATTATGACAATAATCACGCAATTAATATGCTCAAAATTCCGTACCTCTTCAGGATTGTAAACTTGTGTACCTACAAACGCGTTACGCTGTCTAAGTCAATTCAGTGGCAACCCTATTTCTTCACGTACAAGTTGTCTTTAACTTTACTCTATCTTTACTTTTCTTACTTTATGCAAACATGTAAAATTAACATGTGAAGTTCCAAAATTCCATGTATACATGATGAAGGGAATTGAATTAAATTTGCAATATGCTAGGACCTGTATAATAGTTTATATTATATATATATATATATATATATA
>JAYMSP010001042.1:0-37058 GCA_036897095.1 Plantago elongata | reverse complement strand
AAGTATTAATTAGATTATGACATCCATTACAAATCAGAAGAAGTAAATATTTTTTAATTTGATATCTATATTGTTTAAAATTATTTTATAAAATTAGAATATTAAATATATCAATATACTTCACTAAAATTTAAAAAAAAAACCTCAAAATGATGCTTGGCAACCCTCAGGGCTGCTAGACAGACTGTTTTGGCAGCCCTTAAGGCTGCCAAATAGCCTATTTAGTTTTTTTCTTAATTTAAAAAGTTAAAAATATTAATTTAGTATGAATGGTTTGCTTAGATTTGAATTTATTTATTTTTAATATTATCCTTAACTTTTATTATGATTGTTTAAAAATCATAACCTCCTCGTATTTAATTATGTTTGTTTAAATATTCGACGGGAAAGACGCATGTTAGAGAGTTCAAATGAATAAATAAAAAAGTTTTTGGATAAAATTGTAGTCTTTTAAAGTTTATGGGGTTATTTTATAGATTAATGTAATTTTGAGTTGATTTTTAATATATTAAAATTGTGTCATACGTTTAGTAAAAAGTGTCCTGCGTTCAACATTCCTGAAAATATTTACCCGTTATCATGCAAGATCAATAATTCAAATTGCTTATGAGAGACTCAAATTAGGCTATGTTTTTTAAACTGAAATTTACTGAACTGGACTGAATTGAATTTAATTGAACTAAAGTAAGGTATAAACTATAATTAGATCGAATTGAACTGAATTAAAGTGATTTTAAGTTGGAAAGAACAGAGTCTTATCCAATTTCATTTCGTATCAAACATTATATTTAACCCTAACTAACCTATATCCTCTTAAAATGATATGAACTATATTGAATTTAAATAAGAAATTTAATAAATAAATAAATATATATATAATTTGAAGCTTCAAACTAATTCCATTTAGATTATGTTGGGATCTTGTTTCCCAACGAAAAATCGTGGCCTGAGCAATTCGTTCGTTGAAACGGTTTTCAAGGTCATCTTAGCACAAATTAGAGAAGAGGGGAATGAATCACTTACAAGAGAGAAAGATTCTCGCAAGGAAGTCTCGCATTTTAACAGTGGTAGCACTTTTTCCAACGGTAGAGTAACTTAATTCATCATATCTATGAAAATACAATTCGGGTCCCTTGTTTAAATACTATATATTTTTCTAGAATTTATTTGAACTAGGGGCCTGTTCTTCCAGTTTACGGACCGTAGACCTTTATTCCTAGCCTACAGTCTTTGACCAAATTAACATAATTAAACAATATAATAATTAAAAGGGGATATTTCGGTTATAGTTGTGCCTTCATTTTGTACTAACACTCGCTAGAGCGGGTTCGGATGCAGATCGAATTCGTATAAATTTAGATCCCAACAGATTACTTGTGTAGTTGTGTTGAAATGTGGTCAGGGCCTAAGGAATATTGCTTATGAAAGGCATATGGAACGTTAACAGCCTTACAGTACAAGTTTGTGCATCCACTGAGAAACAAACCAAGCCCATTTTGCAAGCTATCCAATATGCAGTAACAGTATCTCACTGGGCTTGGACAGTTTGAGTGTTGGACCATGTCGTTTCTCTTTCCCTTCCCTTTCTCGCAATCTCGTAGAATATTAGGACAAATGGTGAACTGGTGATCTACAGTAATATTTTTGAAAAGTTCACAGATTTATTACAATATAAGAGTCACGGAACATTAGAAATGCAATATTACAACTAAACTTCAAACAGCAGGACCCTATGGATCAAAGAATCATATAATTTCTGAAAAAATTCTAGCCAACAACCGCTACACTTGGCAAAAGCTCTCTAGCAAAGCGAAAACCAAAATCAAACATGAGAAACCTCAAAGCCATTGGCCTAACATTGTAAACCCTACAACCTCCAAAGTTGGGGATATAAGAAAGTGTGGTCATCAAGAATTAGACCTTGGCTCTTTTTGTTATTCAATTATTCTGATATCAACTAGGGTTAGGGTTTACTAACTATTTATGTATCTCTTTATTATTTTGTAATAGCAGTTTTAAGTTTATATAAAAAATTGAGGTGTTCCTCCAAATCTGTTAATTTTTGATATTCTTATGAATCAACGAATCTTGATCCATCAATTATCGGTATTATGCTGAATCAACGAGTCTCGAGTCAATTCTCGATGTTCTTTTGAACCAGCGAGTCTTGAGTTTATCGTTCTTGTGAATTAACCATGCACGCAGCATCACGACTTAATGAAACATATTTTGAGGCTACAGTATAGATGGATCTTCTCCAGTCGGGGTTGTGTGTTTGATTATTTCAATGTTGTGTATTGTATGTTTGTTGCATTTTATTTTCGTTCGATTTTAATTTCCCGCAGTATGTAATATATTCATAGTTTGTTCTATCTCAATAAATCATAAAACGTTTTTAATAAAATGCGATTTGATTAATTTCAACTTCTAAACAATTTTATAATATATAAATTAAATAAAAAAATGACGTGACAATCACGACGTAACGACGATGCAACACCACTACAGAAAAAAGGCACGACGACCCGTCGTCGCGCGTCAGTATTGAAGATGGTCTTATGTCATTTCGATATATCAAGAACATTGAACATGGTAGGTACGTGGAATGTGTTTTGAAGAGTCGAAGGGAAAGATATGAAAATGAGGTGTCGGAGAATCTTGTACTGGACGGTGACGGATGTGTACATTTGCGTAGAGTAGAGTACCCACATGGCCGCAACTTACGGGGAGCCATGGACGATATTAGTTTGGAGATTTAGACTTAAGTACATGAAAATATATACATTTGAGTCAACCTTGTTGACTCATTTCAGTTTAACTACTCTTTCGTGTTTGAATTATTTCTGTCGGGAAGTTGGTAATATTATTATTATTATTAGCAGCGTATCGGTTGATTTTTTTATTTTTTTAAGATAGAAGTGAACATAAGTCTGGGATATAAATCAGTAGTAGATTTTTTTGGATATAATATACACATTGCTGCCCTGTTTATTAGTTTGACTCGGTCCAGTATCAATAATCACTTGAATCTGATGGTGATTGGTGACATTAAAAGTGATGTCTTACATTTACATGCTTTTGAAAATGTATAGTGTATCTAATCAAATCCCAAAAGTTGGAAATTATTGCATTACGCATTATGTTATTTTTCTAAAAATAAAAAATAAAATTAATGACATTAAGATTGTATGTAATGATGTCACATTCAGGTGACGTTGTTGACTAACGGTCATAGTGAAATTCGGGGTATGAAACTGGTCCGGTTGTGATTGATAATTTGATATAATGGTGTTGTGTAATGCAGGAATTTTTTAATAACACAATGTATGGAGTGTTTATGTAATTTAGCCTATTTAATTCACATTTTTCGGAAAATATTTTCCTCCATTTCTTCTCAAATCAAATGAAGCTAATAAATATGCAATAATTGAAATTAAACCGTGTCCTATTCAACTGAAAATCAATTCAGTTCAGTTTAGTCCTGTGCAGTTCAGTTCGATTTCGTTATAATTTAAATTTTATTTCAGTTCAATTCAGTCTAGTTCAGTTCGTTAAATTTCAGTTGAATAAAATAACAATCTTACTTCGAATTCATTAGGCGGGCAGAGAAATACTATTGCATTTTATTTTATTTGAGATAATACTATGGAATTATCAACATCCATGTTGTATTTCCGAAAATTCGTGTCTGTATTCGTGTCCCTACATGGCCCTGAACCAAATTCTTCCCCTGTTCACACCACCGTTCCACCCACCCTCATTTACGTATAGTATACACCCTGCCTCACCCCACCCACGAAACAGAATAGAAGGAAAAAACACACGTCTTCGCATTTTCACACTGTAACTAGTCCATCTTTGACTCTCTCACACAAATCCCATAAATATATATTCCCCTGCCCAAGTCTCAAACAGATTGATCATTGTTCATTGTTCATAGTTAGTTAGCCCTGCAGCAATGGCCTCATTGTCCAAGCCTCATGCCACCATTAGCCCAGAAAGAACCAAAGTCTGGACCGAACCACTCAACCCCAAACTCGACCGTAAACTCCCCGTCGTTTACTATCTCTCCCGGAACGGCCAGCTCGAACATCCGCATTTCATCGAAGTCCCTCTCTCCAATCCTCGCGGCTTATTTCTCCATGACGTTATTGCTCGTTTGAACACCCTCCGTGGTAAAGGCATGCCCACATTGTACTCCTGGTCCTGCAAAAGGTCCGTATTACATTTTACTCATTGTGTTGTACGGTGTAAGATATAATGCACGTACATTTTAAATGGGTCTGCACATTTAATTGGGATATATAGGTATCTGAATTGCTTAATTTTGAATTACAGGAGCTATAGGAACGGATTTGTATGGCAGGACTTGTCGGAAGATGATTTCATATACCCTGCGCACGGGCAGGAATATGTTCTTAAAGGATCGGAGCTACCGGCCGAGACCGGGATCATAACTTCCTTCCGAGAACAGCCGCCACCGCAATCTCCACCATTGGTTCGGCGGAGGAATCAGTCGTGTAGCTCGATCGATTTCAATAGCCTCAATGAATACAATGTGTACAAGGCGGAGACTGCGGCTGTATCGGCTGCTGCGGATGCTGCAACACAGACGGATGATCGGAGGAGAAGGCGGAAGCCGGTGGAGATAGTGGAGGAGGAGGAGGCGGTGGTGGTGGTGCAAGGGGATGAGATCGAGATGATTTCGCCGCCACCGTCTGATTCGAGCCCGGAGACGTTGGAGACTTTGATGAAGGCTGATAGGCGGTTGATTATGGGTAGTGGTGGTGGTGAGGCGGGGAGAGGTGGTGGGAGGGGTAATAAGGTTAATGGTGGGAGTAAGTCCTCTGTTTTGATGCAGTTGATTACTTGCGGGTCAATTTCGTTTAAGGATTGCGGTGCGAGTGGGGCGGGTTTGGGATTGATTTCGAATTATAAGATGAGGCTGCCGCGGGGAGGAGGAGGGAGAGTGAAGTTGGAGGAGAAGGAGTATTTTAGCGGGAGCTTGGTGGAGACGAGTAAGAAACTGGAGTTGCCCGTTCTCAAGCGGTCCACTTCTTGCAATGCCGATGGGTAAGTCTCGTTTTTAATATGCGTGTGACAATTGTTTTACGGTTTATTAGGTGCTAGGACGCGTAACTACATTCGCGCTCATTATTTGTTCATCGGTACTAATCTTGATAATCCTAATTTAGTCATGGTGGTTAATTTGTCAAGTATCATTCACATGTGCAGTTGACTGTTGGGTAACATTTATACCTGGATATCTATCTTTGCATACAGTATATCATCCATCACATGCACATGCCTTGTTTGATTTGTGTTATCTCAGCTTCAGTTTCTTGTGACTTCATTTCAATAAGTGCTGTCATATGAATGCTACCTTACAAGATTATTCGAAATCAAGCTTGTACTTTTTCATAGAGCATATTCATATACTGTATATTGATATAGGATATATGTAGTAAAAGTGGTTGATAAGTGTTAGACTAGTAAATTTTTATGAACGTACAAGTTACAACTATACGACTGCAACAAGTTAGAAGTGCGATAGCGATTGAGATTGTTATCATTGAATTATTGCAGGAGCTTAAAACTACAAGTAGATGGCAGAGAAATTGAAGGGGTGAGAGCGAAATGCGTAACAAGAAAGGCAAAGATCATGAGTTCATCATCCAAAAAAGAGAGAATCTCTGAGCATAATATCTCATGTGATATTGCCAGTGGTAGTTGTACTTTAGTTAGAAATTAGTAATTTTGTAATCCTATCTTTACATTCCTTAAAAGGTCAAATACTAGTGCTTCTCCTTGGTGTAATTTCATTTCCTAACTTTTTCCCTTCTCCAAAGTAGACTGCTTACTTTTGGATTTGTAGTTAATCTTGTTTAATTACATAAAGTCAACATGGACGTCTTTTTAGTCACATCAGCATGTCAAGATTCTCACTTAACTTGCGCACTTTGTAAAGATGGGCAGCCATCTCATGATTCAGGGACAGATTCTCACGCAAGTTCGAATTGCCTTTTTGTCATAAAACAGCCCATTCGAATTGACAAAAGTAAATTTAAATTGATTTCCAATCCACTTCAACCTAAGTCTCATTGAAAAAAATGACACCGAACCATATTAATCATTTTCACTATGGTCCCGAAATAAATTCTCACTTTGACACTTCTCAGTTAACATTTTCAAATTCAATTATATATATTCTTAAATTATAAATATAAAATATTCAATTAAATTATACAATGTTGAACTTTTCTATGAATTTCTTCACATCTCATTAAATCTGACTACATATTCCGGAGTCAATGTAAGTCTACTCACGTTCCAAATCAAGTGTAGCTACACTTGCAGGATAAAGTGTCAAATATCCGTTAAAAGTATCATACAAATTATTTTTCTATTTCATGCATGTTAGCTATGTAATATAGGGATATAATAGTGTTATTCACGTAAACTATCTCATTCCTTTACTTCGAGCTCAACTCGCTTCTTTTTCAACATGATCTTTTTAGCACGAGTCAGGATAAGTAGATTTGAGTGTGGCTCATTATATTCGAGCTTTAATTGAGTTACGAGTATAAAAGAGTCAAACCCTTCTCAGCTCGATTACAAAACGAGCACAAAGCTAGATTCGAGTGTAATTTAAATATTTTATCAAATGAGTTTAATTTGAGACTTATCAAATTAAATTAGATTGAAAATTAAGGGGGTGTTTGGATGGGGATTTGAATATCCCCATTTGGCTCGATAAACAGTGATTTGGCCTAAAATACACTTAAAATACCCCACTCAAATGTCCATCCAAACACAATTTTCATCAAAATCCATCCAAACGTCCACTTAAATGTCCATCCAAACAGCCACTAAATCTCGGCTCGTGTAATGTCTCAATGAATACATTTAGCTACAACTCCAAGTGCGTGGTTTCCCCATGCCATAGGCATGGAGACCACCTGTTGACTAGGTGTCATGTTGACTAGGTATCAAGAATCGGCGCCTCATGGAGTCATTGTGTATTGTTGTAGTATAGGGGTGATCACTAATAATAGAGTTGCAAGTAAAGTTAAGAGGATCGTATGCCTCAATGGACTATATGGAGGCTAGAAAATTAAGAAATATCATAGAGAAAATATGTATCGATATTGTCCTATTTGGATTTCCATGTGGTTGTGCTAGCTTTCATTAATTTTCCCACCGAAATGTATCACATTTGGCGCCTTCGATCCTTGTGAAAGACTGCTTCATTTCCCTAAGCTTACAACTTCTCTCTTTCTACACTAAAGAACACTGCCATTTTATTTTCCGATATATGTACATTTATTCCAATCTCCATCATAACCGACACATTACATTCTTCATGTACAATAAGGACAAACTAGGTCGAATTGTTAGAAATAACAGGGCAAGATAAAATACTCAACTTCAAGAAATTTATGTATTTCTTATTATAGTGGTGAAGAAAAGATACATGAAATATCCGTAGAGTTTGTTCTTAAAAATCCTAATTGTACTATAATTTGTTAGAGATAAAAGATAAAATGGATGGACTCCAGGAGCGAACCTAGAATTTTATAAATAATCTATATAGTATACATGTGAATCGTATTAAATATCAAAGAAGTGTCCCAGTAATGTTTTATATAGATTTTTACATGCAGGTGGATATCTGGTGAAATCCACTATTTTCATAGAAAAAATCTTCATTCTTGTCTAACCACCTTTTCCATAAATCCTTCTATTTCTTACATCTTACATTACTATTTTGGTGTACTTAAATATGAGTGGAATTATACATTTATTCACCTCAAAAATATCTATTCACCTTTAATATTAGCCCATCCAAAATTAATTTCTTGAATCCGCTCTTAATGAATTTCTATCGGTGGAAAAAATTCATGGATGAAAACATGTTACGTTGATTATGGATCAGTTCGGTAATTCACTCAGGAAACTACCATATATATAGTGTGGGATCATAATGTGTGGAAAAGAGTACAGTGTAAACTTGAAATAAGCTTATAGACTATAGTACTCTATATATAAGTCTATAACAAATTAACCATAAATGGATAGTTTAATTCCCGAGTAGTCCTAACATGCACCCATATGAAATTAATGAATTTTCTCAAAGATGGGACAAAAAAAAGGGTGTTAAATTAAGATGTGAAATGACGAGACTTGTGCATGAATGTTGACTATGGAAACAAGAGTTGCTAACAACAAGAAGGATGCTGGAAGAATTGATGTAGAAGCAGTGTAGAATTGAGTACTTCCAATGTGGACGTTCAACTAGTATAGTACCACCAGTTTATTAGTACCATTTTTGTGAAAATTATTATAATTTTCTCGATCGGAGTCATTAATATAGAGCCTTCATAATTCCAATGCCACTTGGTCAATTCATTTGGTACATTCTTGGCACGGATTTCATGTAAACACTCGTGTGAGAAAATTGTTATGGACAGAAACATGGAAGTGCCTTCCCACAATTCTTTAACGGGAGCACTAATATAATAGGCTCGATATATACTAAGTGCTAATTGCTTATATATATCATGAAGGAGTCTTGAACATATCCGATTCAGTGGTGAGTGAAGCCATTGTGTAGTATTGGATGTTTACAAAACCAGCTTTAAAATGGTGTTAAATGCATAACCCCCCAGAGTTATTGATAATGTGTGTAAAATTCTTATTAGTAGGCGATTAATACTAAATTTTCTTAAGTTTTTAAAATATATGTACTAAATGTTCCATCCTTCATTTTTTAAAGTGAGAGATACAAACTCATTAGATGGGATTATAAATTTTTATGTTTGTTATTCACACCAAATTAATACAAAAAGTAAATAAAATTATCATAATTATTAAAAACATACATATAATCTTATGAAATTCTTATAAGTCATTACGATACCCTTTTATATAAATATTAAATATACATAATAAATTCGTATGGCGTGCAGTTTGACTCGATAGTCTAAATTTTTAAAAATATTAAAATGACTTAAAATTTAACTATTAATATATAATTAATCATAAATAACACTAACTAAAATTGGCACATAAACAACATATTAGTCATGTATGCGGGAAAACAGTAAACTTAAAAGATAATTCTGTGTAACAAAAACTAAAAAAATATCCATTGTCGCACCTAACACGAGAAAACAAGAAAAAAAAAGGTTTGAGGTGTTTCAACGTACATATTTTAATAACTCAAAGGGTTTCGTGCACTTTTTTCAATAACTCAAGGGATTTCGTGCACTTTTTTATAACTCAGGGACTAATTAATAATTCAGAATAGTTTTACGCACCATTTTTAATAATTCAAGAGGTTTTTTTTTGTACATTTATAATAATTTAGAGTGTATTATGCATTTAACCCTTGTGAAATGTCGGATAAAACGTTCAACAACATATGATCATGACTGGTGAAGTGTCGGATAAAACGTTCTAACTATATATGATCAGATCATGACTGGTGAAGGGCCATGATACGTTACAACTTTGTGAACATCTAGGAAGCCAAATCTCATGAGGAGAAATTTTTGTACCAACATATATATGTAATGATTCTACAATGTATAAAATGGTATGATTCTCTCAAGTTAGTCAAGTACTTTGTTGTGAAACTGGACTTGGACTATTTGGGGTATTTAGTTTCAAGTGTGGTTTAGTTTTGTACAAATTGGTTGAATTCTTGGTACAGTAATGAAGAAAACACCTTTACTTTTTCATATAAAACTCAAATTCCCATTTATTTGCTAGTATATACTATATGACATAAAACTTTAGAATTCATTATTCATTTATCCTTGAATAACGTACATTGGCTCCATACAAGGATTTCAGTTTACCATTAAAGACCCTGAGAGGGGTTGTACTTGTAATCCTAAATCAACTTAGCATTTTAGTGTAATTTTTATCCTTTTTTGTCGAGTAGTGAACCTGATACTTCCACACATAATTCCGTTTACGTGTAACTAATTAAGGGGCTGATTGGTATAGAATTTGAATGGGCATTTGGATGGATTTTGGTGAAATTGTATTTGGAATGAAATTGAAATTGAGATATTTGAAGTGTATTTTAGGCCAAATCACATTTCATCGAACCAAATGAACCGATTATAATCGTATAACAAACAACCCCTAAGTTAAACATGTAATTAAGATGAATTTCACACTCTGACGAACACTACCTATAAACTGAAAGTTAAATAGTTACCGTGTTAGTTCATTCATGAAGAATATAAAAGATTTGTTGCACATATTCACTGATACAAATATTGTCAATCACTAGACCATGTTCATTTGTATTAGTCAGTGATGGCTTACTTTTCTTCCTATTCAATCATGTATGATTTATACTTAGAAGTCAGGATTTCTAACTAGGATATAACTTTTTAAGTTAAATATATAATTTTGAGTTGATCTATTCTTCAAAGTACAAAATTTCCTAAAATTTTGTATATCAATTTCTACAAAAATTGACACTTTATTGTTCAATATTCGAAGAGTGGGAGGCTGATAGTTGCTATGATTTAATATTATATAGTGCACCTACTTTACTTTGATCCTTACAAAATGTGCGTGTAATGACAACAATACCCCATTTTAATTTTGTCAAATATCAATTCTCCCAATGACAAGTACAAGTCAATTCTCTCACCCATCAACATCATTTTTCATATCTCAAAAACTCACTACCATTATTTCATAATTCATATAATTGTATTTCTCTCAAATCTCTCTTTCACCTTCACACTCCCACCACCCACCGACCACCACCGCACCACTATCGTGCTTCAACAACAACCGCACCACCAGCCTTCCACCGTTGCAACGTCACCATCACTGCCTAGGCCGCCTTCCACAAATCCACCGTTTTCTCGATCCTCCTCCAACCACCACACCACGCCACCACTCGCCTCGATCTCCACCCGACCACCACCCACACCACGCCACCACTCGCCTCGATCTCCACCCAACCACCACGACTCTCCGACCATCACCCACACCACACCGACCACCACGACTATCCACGCCACCTTGATCCACCACTCTCCGTCCACCGATCACCACCTCAACTCCGTCCACCGAAATGTATATTAGACATCAAATAATACACTTTGACTGTATGATGAAATTGCAAATATACATTTTTATTGTATGGTGGAATTGTAAGTGTTCATTTTAATTGTATTATGGAATTATGCATATTTAATTAAATTGAAACAAATATATTTTTTTAATAATATATAATTTGCATATGGTTTATCATATAGGTAATCATCTAACTAAATGTAATATGCAAAAATATTAATCTAACTATCAAAGTTTGGTTTATCATATAGGTAATCTCAAGATTCATTATCACACTTTATTAACTAATTGCTTATTATTTATGTTAAAAAATTGATCTAATGTTACTCATTTACTAAAATATCCTACTACACATAACTAATTTATTTTGGAAAAATATTAATCTAACCATCAAAGTTTGGTTTACCATATATGTAAACCAAAGATTCACAATCACACCTGATGCCAACACATTATCAAATATTTCAGTCAATCTACAACTGTCTTTATAATCATCTAAGTGTATTATGAAAAAATATAAATCTAACTATCAAAGTTTGGTTTACCATATAGGTAAACTCGAGATTCACAATCACATATGAAGTCATTAGTTAATAGATGCATCACAAGAAGGGATGTTGTATCATATAAGTTGCATTATACAACTATAATTGTATCATGCAACTTTCAAAATATAGTATGTCATTATACATTATGTCATGATACATTCCGATTGTATATTGAAACTTAAAAAATATAGTCCGACTATATATGAAACTTCAAAAATACAGTCTGATTGTATATTTGAACAATAGAAAAAGTTCCAAAATTAAGTTGTGAAAGAGCATCTGAAATTGAGAAAAAGAAAAGCTATTATGTATATCAACAAATATGTAATAGATAAATTACAAATTTATAAGAAACGGTCTCTAGATTCACTCTCTGGATAGTTTATCTAAAGACGGTCTAAGCGTTATTAACATTATTTTATTTTATACAATTTAATTAAACTTCTTGACCATATATTTTATTATAATATATATTTCTTTTACATAAAAGTACATCACATTTTTATTTTCACCAACACTTTAATAGTATATCAGTTGGCTTTGAACTAGTTAACGTAGACCTTATGACCGTGCATAGACAAGTTACATGGATACTGTTTTTAATAAGAATTTGTGTAAAAAAATATTAAAATAATGATCTAGTTATTAATGAAAATAGAATATGATATCCATACTTTCAAAATTGATCATTATTTGTATTGTTTACAATATATAAATTTATAGTGATTGTAATATAGACAAGATTGATCTCTATTTGTAGAAGATGAAAAAGTATAAAAATCGATGTAATTTTTATAATTTATATTTTATTATATATTATTGATTAAAAAATAAGAAACAAAATAATAATAATATATACAACACAATAGATGAAATACAAATAAAGAAAGGAAGAAAAGATTACAAAAGAAGAGAAAGAATAAAGCTATATTTCAAACGACAAAATTGGATACTCTACGTAATAATGAAAAACACATTGAAGGCTATCCCCAATTTGATGTTCGACGTAGGTCATGTACCAAATTTTCACTTCAAAATTGCCCATGTTCGTAACGAAGCTACCTCATGGAGGTAAAGACTGGAGCCCATTTCCGAACACATGATTAGAGAAGCCCAATTGTTAATAAGGAAGCCTGCAAACTAGAGAAGCCCAATTGTTAATAAGGAAGCCTGCAAACTATAATGGGCTATTTTAATTCCAATGGCCCAAACACCTAAAAGCCCAAAAAGTAAACCTAGGTTTAGCATACTTATTCGCAGTGGCCGCCCTCTTTTCTCAGTCTAGGGTTTTGGTTTCTCCACAGCAGGTATATCTTCGTTCCCCATTTCTCCTCTTTCTCGTAAACTCTTACTTACATAACTCGTCTTCTCTCTCTTCTCCTTTTGCAGAAGATTAATCTCCGGATTTGATTTTTGAGCGCTGCTGAGACAAACCAGGTAATTCTTCATCTTTTCGATCGATCTTTTGCTTCAGCTCTTCAGATTCGTTTTTGTTTTTATCATGTTTGATTTGATTTCTGTATATGTAAATAATTAGCTGCTTTAGCACATAAAGATTAGAAATCAAGGTATCTAATAGTTGTTCGTGTGATAATTCTGAATCAGTTTGTGAGGAAAGATGAGGGCTAGCGTGTTGAATGATGCTTTGAAATCGATGTACAATGCCGAGAAGAGAGGCAAGCGCCAGGTCATGATCCGACCTTCTTCAAAAGTGATCATTAAGTTTCTCATGGTTATGCAGAAGCATGGTTAGTCACTCGTCATTGATTAATTGGTTTATCGGATGGATTTGCTGTTGAGTTCAGTGTATGATGCGTTTTTTGAACTGGAATTTGTAGGTTACATTGGTGAGTTTGAGGTCGTTGATGACCACCGATCTGGAAAGATTGTTGTTGAGCTCAACGGAAGGCTCAACAAGTGTGGTGTCATCAGTCCTCGTTTTGATGTTGGAGTGAAGGAGATTGAGCCCTGGACTGCTAGGTTGCTACCTTCCAGACAGGTACTTGTCTATAGCTTTCGACTGAGGTTTCAATTAGGTGTATTGGTATGAGTAGTTGATATAATTTCGCATTTTGTTGCTGCAGTTTGGTTACATTGTGTTGACCACATCTGCTGGAATCATGGACCATGAAGAGGCCAGGAGGAAGAATATTGGTGGTAAAGTGCTTGGGTTCTTTTACTGAGCATTACTATTTAGTGATCAATGGAGAACTGATCAGTTCAGTTTTGGGAGTTATGCAACTTTGTTTGAATTTATTCTAGTACAATGGATATTCAACAATTGTAGTTTTTTTTTGTTCTTGTGAGATGCTATGGCTATTTTGATATTACTCTTATAAATTTGGTGGGAAGTGCAATCAGTTGACATTATTGAGAAATGCTATGTTTGTCTGAATTTCTTTTGCTAGTATTTTTAATTAACCTTTTTGTTTTGAACTGATGTGCTAAAATCCCAAGCTTTATGGTTAATACTCTGATAGTCTGATGCAGCAGAATTCTTATTTTCTGCAAAATAGTAAGCCTGTTGACCTTTGAGGCCTTGTTCTTTGGTTTAGAAACAAATAATCGCTTGTGTGTGTTGTGAAATAGGTAGCCTGTTTTCTTGTTAATTGAATCCCATGTGAGAAACATTGCTCTAGGCCTACCTTGGTACGCTGAGTAATGATTCCTGTATAATGTACCATCCTTGGTTATTCTTAAAATGTATTTTCGACTATTAGCAAATTAGCAAGTGTAATCCTGAGGTTTCGGTACTTTGAACTCTCAAAGTAATATGTTTCCTTGGCATTTTTATCCCTAGTTTCTCCCTGTTATGAATTAAGAAAGATTTGTTCTACCAATCTTGAGTTTTTTACTCAAAATTACATGGCATAGCATTGTTTTGTTACATGTAAAATTCCCGGGCAATATTCTTTGTTTACCAATGTAAACTAGTAGTAGTGGCTACTAGCCAGCATTACAATTGTAAATCTTGTGTTTATGTTGGACATTGCAATATATCTGTGGTTTTTATGTTTTACTTGTACATCTGTGCTGCTGTTTAGCAGAACACTGACAGAAGCAATACATTCCTTTAACCTATAAATTGATTATTGGATTTGCTTGGAAGTGTCAATAGCCTTCCATTTCCGCTTGTGCATTTTGATTGTTAATCTTATTCCATTATATTCTTTATGTTTTGATTTTAATAAACCTCTTCAGCAGAGCATTGTGTGCTGATTATGAGCATGACTGCTTGTTTAATTTATGTTGTTCATGTGTTTGTTGTTATGTGTGATTGTGTGTTAAATGACGTTATAAGGAGAGTAATAGTTCAATATTCTCTACGTCCCGGTAAACTTCATACAATAGCCATTTGTAGCCATTTGTAGCCGTCTTATCAAATTTTATACATTACTAAAAAATAATTTACTTCACCATTAATAAATAATAAACAATTTTAATTTTACATAAAAATTATATTTTTTTCTCACTTTTATTTATTATTATTATTTTAATTTTTTGTATAAAATTACATATCATCAACCTTAACCTTAATGTATAAGTTTGATGGGCTGGGGGAGTGTTTGTTTGATAACTATTATAATATGAATTGTGTAACCCTATACCAACTACTGTGCTGTAGTTTGATTTCATCATTAGGAAACCCATGAAAACAGACTAGTATGGGTTTCGGACTAAACCATACTCTTATCTTTTCAAATGTCTCCCTTGAACACTTGAAACTCATTTCGTGACATGAAATGCACCAAAACCAAAGCAAGCCATACAATCTGTATTGTAGACAAAAGAACAATTAGAATATCTACCATGAAATCCCGAACTTGTGGAAGAATTTGAAGTTCTTTTGACCCGGCTTGCTTGTAGTACAACGCCCACTCCTAGTCAGTTTTCTAGTCACATGACCAATTAGCAATAATCCTTTTTGTGTTGCCAAAAGTTGGTGCTATCTTCGCCTTGAAGACCCTGAATCCTGTGGTATGATAACTCTAGCAAGAGATAACATGAATCGCATCTTTATGCCCATTGCAGTTGCGCATAGTAAAAAAATGATGACCACCAAAATCGATATCCTGACGTCTTGATAATTCAAGAAATTGGTTTCGAATCAACCCTATATTGTACCTTGCCCAACTCCCGTATTAACGCAAATGTAAATCCCTCCTTCCTATAAAACCTCTATTGCACGTATTTCTATGTTTCCATGTTTTAAACTTTCATATACAACTACAATTGAACTGTAATGTGTGTAATTCTCCAGTCACGGAAGTTCAAATTACAAAAGTACCATTACCACTACAATTAGACATTCTGAGTGGGAAACAACTTCCTTTCAAGTTCACATGTACCTGACTTTCTTCCTTTATTTTTAAGCTTAAATTTCATGTGCACGTAATATTTCGATAGTTCACTTCTCATGTTCACGATACATTTAAAGTTGTTGGTTGATGTGAGTTTTTAAGATGATGTAGAACCGAGAGTGAGACGTCTGAACTAAACCCACGAGGAAAGGAACCCTCTTGTACGAAGTCATGGATCCACATGAGATAGTCGTGATGTAAATTTGTCAATGTAGAAAACACAAAAACCATTCAGCAGGACGGAATTGGCTGATGAAATGAAATGAAATTGTGTTAAGAAGATCATCATATCAATATCATGAATACAAAACTCTAACAAACATGCATTGATCACCATAAAAGAAGTCACATTATGGCACATCCAGAGATAGTCATTAGTTCTTAAACATGTAAGTTTTCATAGAGAAAGAATCTCCAATGCAAACCAACAATAAAGATGACAAAGTCTACGACACTAAAGTGAACTCAACTAGTGAAACAGGAGTTTACTGGTACACGAAAACAACATATGTAGAAGAATCATTTGCCAAAGGATGTTTAGTTGCCCAAACAGATAAAAAGGGTGCCCCAACTTCAATCGCCACCAAAGAACACGATGATGATCATCGTCGTCGTCTTCTTTCTCTTCTTCGACTTCTTGAAGCCATTGCTGCTCCTGCTCAAGTGGTGACGTTGGAATCGATTCATCCTCGTTTGGAGAAGAAACATATGCAGGGAATGGACCATATTAAATGATCCATCCCCTGAATGAAAGGAAGAAGAAGAGTTTGTTTAGGTCGAATAATAATTAACTTAAAGGTAAAGGAGAATGGGCTGGTGGAGAGAGAATCTTCTCAGCATATGCTTTTATATGCTTCTGCATTATCATTAGTTGGCCTACTCTCTTTTCCATTCTATTTTATATATGCACATGTCACTCAATATACTAACTGGTTGCTTGCGTGGATTCGTGGTCGTCAACTGAGCTGCTTATTTGGGTTTTGAACCTTTTGACTATGAACACCTTTACGAAGTTTAGTACATGTCCACGGTTGCCTACATGTTCAGTTAAAGGGGCTAAACAGAGGAACAGAACACGGTAAGGTCAGGTGAACAAGCTTCGAATCGAGGATTTCTTACATGAGACAGGTTACTAGGAATGTAGAGGTCCTTGAGCCATAGTTTCTAGTCACTACACATGTATGCAAAGTAACTTGTTGAATTCCCATTACGGAAATGATGTAGACAACACCAAACTTAGAAAACCGGTCTGTCTGTGTGATTATATTGAGATGTGCACAGATGCAAATATGTCATGCCTAGAGAGTGAAGCAGTGGATATGTCATCTCCTGGGAATTTCCAGAGGCAAGGCAAAAGCAGTAGTATGAAAGTCGGTGAAACCAAAGGCTATTCAGATTAATGTCAATTCATCGATCATAGATTCATAGCTAGTATTTGTAACAGTTTTGCAACTGCATAGTCCAATTTCTGCTTAAGCTATTAAAGAGGAGAACCTTTTTTATTCCTGAAACTGAAAGTGAATAATTTTTGTAACTTACAAGCCACACATGTTGAAATATGATAAAGACTTCCATTAGTAAACACAGAAGATGTATCATTGCATCTGTTCCAGTGGGCTCTCTACTGACCAGCACCATTAATATCAGTATTGTCCCTCAACAGAATCGGCAGTATAAAACCGAATTTTGAAGAAATGAGAAACGGAATTTGATACACAAAAAAACTTTTCGCAGGATCATCCTATCCATTTAAGAGTACAAAATAAAGAGGTGACCTCTCACCGCTCCAACTAAGCTATGAAGTTATCCGTTCATACTCAAAAGAACCACATGGAGAATTACCTGCCACAACGGCAGAAACTTCCGGCAGCCAGTGTCCTAAAAAAATCCAATGGTGGCAGGGCAGTGCTCTAAGGGCTCCTTCATTTACCCAGGTCCTTGACTACCTTTGAAATCTGCTCTTCGTTTAAGCCTTCCAATTGTATCCCCCTCTCGACACCCAAATCTGTTGCCAATCAGTGTATTCATAACAGGATATAAGCAATTCCATCATAACTAACACAATCTCTTCACAATGTACTCTATGTGCTTTAATTTAGGTTGCAATATGCAGAATGATCCCAGCTGAAGTGACAACTTACAATATACCTTCTGGTAATGATCCCAACGACTAATGATACTGCATATGTGGCCTAATTAAGGTAACAATCATGCAAAATGATTCCACTTGAAGTGACAACTTACGACATACCTTCTGCTAATATCCCCCGGACTAATGATACTACATCTATGGCCTCTTACAAACTTGACTGCCAGCTTGTTTGATCCAAATTCATAAGTTTCAACACACTAGTATTCTAAAAATTGTACGTTCTACAACTTTGTGATGTGCAGCAGGTAAACTAGAGTTAGTGATCGATGATAAGTAAACGCATGTGCTCACCGATTCTACCATTATTGATCATTTCAGAAGTGGAGTGAAATGTAAGACACGGAACCGATTCTAAGTAAATTTCATCACAAATCATAATCCAATACAATTTCTTCTAGGCTTTTAACATCCTCCATGGTCCAATACTTTGTCTAATTCAGTGTGGCTCTATCAATTCTCAACAATGTTAACCCATTCACAAAACTCAGAAAGCTAACTAACAGCTATAAATTCAGTTTTGATTCCTATGATAAAACACAATAACAGAGCTGATTCTACTAATGGCATTGTACACAGAAATTATCATCAAATCGAACACCTAGGAGAATTGAAATTAAGCAAGAGATAGTTAAATCACCATATCTAGCCCAAAGCTGAGGCTCGATGCCAGTAGCTTCACGGATCAGGATCGGTAGCTTAGGGTTCTTCGTCTTAAGATCTTTGTAGTTATTCTCTATGAAAGTTCTGTCAAACACATAGTAAGAAGACGATCCGGTCGAAGTACAACACGTCAATACGATAATGAACCAGGAAGTGAGAAGAGATTGATTTACCTGGTTGAAGAGCTGGAAGTTGATTTGGGAGAGAAAAGGATCCGAAGTTCCTTCAGATTACGTGAAAGTTGTACTTTGCACGCCATTGTTGAGTTTTTCTCTTTTCTGTAAACTGATGGAAGAAGAATTGGTTAAATCCGTGTATCAGATACTATAGCTTTTCTGGTCCTCGCATTTTAAAAATCTCATTTTTGGTCCAAGTCACATTGAGTTATACGACTCAGCTAAGTCGGGGAAGGTTGCGCTCAAGCTTGAGCGCGGCTTGTCGAACAGAGATCGAGCTTAACTTTGTGATGCACAACAGTCAGACAAGGTCAGGCTTGATTAAATATTTTTATGTTTTATGTATTTTTCATGAACGAGTTCGAGCTCATATAGAACTCCAGACACATTCGGTTTGAAGGGTGAACGATCACCAGGAAGTTTCTCTTCTCAAATCAAGAAGGGGACTTTAAATTACATCCCTGGACCGCTGCATAAAAGGTCATAATTAAAAACTCAACTCAGTATCAAAAGATATGATTTCTAAATATTGGCAGATCCTAGAGGATTCTGTCCTTCAGACCTTCAGAAATAGCAATTTGGTTATTTAACTATGTTACAGACCGATTACAGGCATCTAAGTACTTGGAATACAAGAATCTGTAAGCAGAAGGGGGGAAAGCAGTCATCGTTACAAATTACGATGCAGGTTTCAAGTTTCCAGTATCACTGCATTGCTCTTCAACTCATCAAGAACTCCAGGTAGTCTCTCTCATGATAGGAACATTTGTCAGTTCTTTGAGTCAGGATTGGAATCCTGAGTTACATTCGCAGACTCCTGCATGAACGGTGATCAATAAAGACTCAACTCAATAAGACAGTCCATACATTATTTTAGAATATTGGAGGTGGTCAGATATTCCAACAGTAGGCCATCAATATATGCGTAGTTGAAACATACTAATGTTTTCTTTACCGGGAAGGTTTTCAAGTCCCAAAGCCAGCAGAAGTATGCAATTTTGGTTACTTGACGCCATTTGTTTTGTGAGTTCATGAAATGACAGGTTTTACATTGTTTATTTGGATGCCTTAAGGCTTGAGCCAGTTATCTCAAGGGTTCTTATCTTCATAACAAATGTATCACAACTTCGCAATTTACAGGTAAGAATTTCTTCACAAAAGTAGGACATGTGGCTGTAACTTTCACCATGAACCACCTCAAGCTGAACCTCAACAACTTGTACTCCAAATATTAACTATCAAGTTCTATAAATACAAAGGCAAATGTTCAGAGAAAAAAGCATCAGCTATAGGAACTTAAAATGAGATTAACAAACTGTATGCTAAGGGGTGTTATAGTTATGTGACCTCATGAAAGTGCAAGTAGAATAATTTGGTAAGATGCGCAATGTAGGTGGAAACGCAATGAAAATTAAACTGCTGCAGGTGTAATCGGTTAATTAGGTGTTATGCAGAAGTAATGAGAAATGTACCGTTGAGGAACCATTTGTAGGTTGAGAATATGGTAAGAGACTTCTTTGTGTTTCTCTTCCTCCTCTGGCTTGACAGACGTGAATATTTCTACCCTCTAGCAACTAGATTACATGGAAAGGTAACAAAAGACCAATTATGGTTCAAAGAAACTGAATCTAAATGCAGAAGCACAAGTAATATCTGCAAACTGCAAACCATGAATACCTTCCCATCCATTTCCTTTATGGCCTTATCAGCAGCAGTTTGATTAGCGTATTTCACAAATCCATATCCTTTTGATCTTCCATCTACACGGTGACATATAACCTTCACTGCTGACAAACTCAAAGTCACTTCATTTCCAAACAAAACGCACCTACTAATACTACTATAATGCCCGAAAAATAACATACATACCTTCAATAACTTCACCATGCTCTTCAAAGGCCTTTTTCAGAATCATTTCATTGGTATCATAACAAAGTCCTGTTTCAATACCCACATAGATATATCTAAGCCAGTACAGATCAAAGCAAATAAGTCTAACTGAAATCCCAGTTACAAGCAAACTAATGTCCTTGATCAACGAGATATATCGCTCGAGCAATTTTTCAAACGGGTACCAGGCAGACACATACACTTATCAGGTAACCAATAATTAAATCAAACAGCCCAAATTGACCTCGTACAATTAACATACCTCCAACAAACAGTTGAGAAGACAATCGCCTTATCCCAACATATCGAAGAAGCAACAAACCACAAAAGGGCAGTTTATTGAGGAACTGCATCTCGTTCACCAAACTTATGTGTCTAAACAAGTTCACACAACTTGTGAGTATTTTAAACAGAGAATCGACTAATCTTCAATGTATACAAACCATTCAGATCTCTTCATATACGCAAAATGAATAACAGTACACTTTTTGTTAAGGTTATTTAGTAAGGAAAACCTGATTCTTGATATTGAAAATTGAACTCGATAAATCAACAATTGCGGAGACAAATTGAAGGTAAAACGCATCAGAAATAAAGAACGAGAAGTTCATTTCATTTCATTGTTCATAAGGGACTAAAACAAAAACAATGGGCTAAACCATCAACAACAATAACTATCTTCAACATCACCTAGATAATACCCTTCGCAATCCAGCAAAGACCAAACACCTCACTAAATTGCCAACTATCATACAAGTACTTCAACTCAAAGTAGATCTACTTAAGCAGCAGCCTTCTTGGGAGACTTTGCAGCTTTAGGCGATTTAGGCTCAGTTGCTTTATCTCCACCAGTCTTCTTCGGCAACAGAATCGGGTTAATGTTCGGGAGCACTCCACCATGAGCAATTGTCACTCCTGCAAGCAATTTCCCCAACTCCTCATCGTTCCTTACAGCCAGAAGCAAGTGCCTTGGGATGATCCTGGATTTCTTGTTGTCACGGGCAGCATTTCCAGCCAATTCGAGCACCTGCAACCACATTTCCAAATCAAATCAGTGGAATTCCCTTGTTAATAAAATGCAGATCAATTCGAGAAGTGAGAAGATGAACTACCTCAGCAGCAAGGTACTCGAGGACAGCAGCCATGTAAACGGGAGCTCCAGAACCAACACGCTGAGCATATCGACCATTCTTCAGAAACCGGCCGATTCTTCCGACTGGGAACTGGAGACCAGCTTTGACGGAGCGAGAGACGGATTTCTTCTTGGGGCCACCGAGCTTTCTTCCTGCGGCACCCTTCTTCACTTTAGCTGTGGATTCCATTGGTGTTGAGAATTGAGACTTGAGAGATGAGATTGATTCAAGTAGAGAGATTGTGAGTTTTGGAAATGGTGAATTTTGAAGTGGGAAATGGAGAGAATTTATAGTAGAGTGATGGATTCAAGGGTGAAAGAGGGAGGAAATTGGAGACATTGGATTGGGAGATGATCGACGGTTGGATATAGGAGTAAGCGATCCGCGTGGGTAGGATTGGACCAATGGGGTTTGAGATTGGGTTTTTGAAATTTTGCAGGTGTTCTAGTGCGCTTCATTTTCCCTCTCAAAACTTTTATCTTTTGTTAATTTATGGCTATGTTAAATTAATCGAATACTGCCTTGAAACGATTATTTATGGTTTTTTGGGTCGGATTATAAATGAGACGAACTGATGAATAATGATTAAAATTTAATTGATTTGTTAGAATTTGTGTGTTTGATATAAAATTTTGAATTTTTATAAAATTTTGAATTTTTATAGAATTTAATTTGAAAGAGAAATAAAAATTGAGTTGGATTCGATTATCTATTAAAACTATATGCTATATTTTAATATGATGGCCAAACACAATAATGAATTTTCTCGATTACAATGGAGATTGAAGGCTAAGTCCAACTCATATCGAATTACACGCTGAGTTATAGCCAGTCCACAAAGGTGTTCAATCGCAAACTAGATGATAAATCGTCCGTTGGAGGTTAAACAAATACAAGTGAGCTTACTTGATCTAATACCAACTCTATGGAATTTGTAGACTGCTTGGTGGGGTATTAAGTCTAACTCATGCCTAAATACTATGAGACAATGAAAATACCAACTTACATAAAACCTCCAAATATATGGTCAATGAGCTAACTCGCACATACTTATTCGGTGCACATCACTACTTGAACCTAGTTGGTCCTCTATTGATGGAGTGGTTTAGCTCACTATTCGGGTGGATAGCATCTAAGACCTGAATTTCAGGGTTAGAGGAGGATTCACTCCAGTAAATACTCTAAGAAATCTATGTAGGAAGGAAGGTGATATGTGAGTGGGACCACTGAATACTGATTGAGTCAACCTAATTCAACTACTTATTGAGGAGCCTAGCTATCTTACTAACGCCATCAACTCGTGCATGCTCACTTGTTGTCCACCGGATCACCTGAGTTTTTGTCCACCTTCATATGTGACTTGCTTGTTCACTCCTTGGAGGGAAGCTACTCACAAGTCACTAAACGTGTCTTTATACCGTCGAACCGAGTTAAGCAGCATGATAAGCCAACTATCATCACCCGCTCCTTTTCTCCTTTAATTACTTAATCTCTTATCACTTTACATACTTGAGCGGCGAAATCTCTTCGGTTGACACCACATCGGCATCACCCTTAAACATCACATCTATAGGTTTGTTTTTGTTACCTTGCAAATTGTCGGTGCTTCCCAATTTTAATCAATTTTGAATGTAAAATCTTGAACGTCTACATTGACCTAGCAAAGTTATTCAATTCACATACGAATAATTCTCAAAAAGACAATTTTGAATACCATGCTACTGCTCATTTACTTGTCACTGTGAGGTTTTTAGACTATATTAACTCATACAAATGTATCAATTAAACATGGACCCTAGTTTTCTTCAGTCACCAATGAGCAACTTTTTAACATAACAATTCACTCATTATATGGTATGTGGAGGGCATAGGATACAACGTGCTCGATGATACCACACCAGATCTATATGACATAGATTAGTTTGTTGCGTGTATACCCGAGTGGCATCACATCAGTTAGTTATTTTGAGAAATCTATACTAATTGGTGTTTCGTGGCAAATCGAAGTCGTTGAACTCTACAATATTTATGATCAGGATGTTGAGTATGGACCTGAATACGACAATGAAGAAGCAAATCCCTACCCCCAAGCGATGGGTGAAACCAAAATATGAGTGGATTAAGCTGAATGTCGATGGGAGCTGCCAATAGATGGAAAATCAATGAAGCATTCGAGGGGCAATGAGAAACTCTTATGGAGAATGGCTTTGGGGATTTAGTAAAGTTATCCCCTGTCCCACTGTGGAGGAAGTCGAACTACAAGCTCTGATCCATGGGTTGAACTTGGTATGGGAACGTCGTCTCGAGCGAATTGAAGTAGAAACAGACTGCTTGTATGTTCATAAGGCAGTGATGAGTGATGATGCGGGGCCTGATCATACACAAGACCTCATTCAAACATGTCATGAATGTCTTCACAAGCCCTGGACTTGTGAGTTTAGGTGGATACCGCGAAGCGGAAATCACCTAGTTAATTCTTGAGTTAATTTATACATTGTTTGGAATGATGGGGACGGGTTCATGGACTCGATTCCTTCAAATTTACAGGCACCTTTGATCTCTGATGCAGCTTAATTAAGGGCATTTTTCATTTCTTTACCAAAAGGAAAGAAAAAATACATTTGAAATGTTTTAATACGCAGGGAGCAATTAAGCTTAATATACTAAGTAAGATCAATTTGATTATCATCTATGATCTACCCTCAATTGTCTTACATATCCACATATCCAATAAGCCAGTATATAAATACCAAGTGGCTGCTATTCCAAAATGTAACCTATGAGTCACCATTCAAGTTATTAGTTAGTTTTATAAACAAAGAGAATTGATATAGGTGCGACGTAGTTAGACTGATTTAAAAGGACTTATTGGATACCCCACTGCTCCGCTAAAGATTTCCTCAACTTTTCATATTTTGCATTAGAGGAAATGAATGAAGTTGTTCGTGAGCAGCTTGTGAGAAAGTCAAAACTTAGTTCCAGCTTCATTCAATCGTGAAAAAGATCAACTCATTTATCGACAAGTATTGAATTATGTGGTAAACAACACTACTAATCTTGAACAAATATCGGTTGCATTGTTTATAAGCATTTTGTTCTATTGTAATTTTAATACTGGATAAACTAATAGCTTAGAGAGCTACTGATAATGAAACAAGGTAGTATTCAATAGGGTTTCAAGCAAGAATTGTGAAGTGAATTGCATTTGAACTATGGTCATATCTTCTTAACTGGAGTTTGAAATTTGTAAGGTAATTACAAGGATAAAATTTTGAAAATAGAAAAAAGTAAGCTAAAAAGAATACGAAAGCAACTAAATTGTGCAAATATTGAATCATTATAATACCTTCAATTCAACTTTAGTGTAAAAACTTATGAGGTAATCATTAATATCGATTGTAAGTACAATAGAATATACTACGTTTCAAACTTTTTTTTGCAATAATTAGTATTCATGAGATCGAAACTACTATAAATGTAAATCTTCATAATTATTTGACATAAAACTGGAGTACATTCTTTCAGTTTAAATTGAATTTTTGTATTTTTTTTACAAAAACACGCAACCTAAATTGAGAGAATTAACTTCGATTTTATGCTAAATAGTTCATGATTTTTGCGGATGTGGATGCTAAATAGACAATTTATACACAAAATTATACAATCGATTTTTTTTTGCGAGTTGAGCTTCCATTTTTCCCCTTACATTACACAGTTCATGTTGATATTTTTGATCAAATTGTCAATGTTTAATACATAATTGTCTATATTTAGTATGAAATTACAAATAACAACTGATTTGTTAACACAACATTTATAAATAAAACATTGAAGTTAATTCCGTTTATCAATCAATAAATATCTTTACATACAAAACAATACCAAAAAAAAATTAAAAACACTATATCTAAACTAGAACTATCTTTACACCCTTATCTGTCGACTCCTCCATCCACGTCTCCATCTCTATCATCAATCGTTTTCTTTATTTGACCACCATTTTTACGAAACCTAGTATATACAACAAAAACATCAACAATTTGATTTTTAACATCAACAATTGATATATACACATATGCAATTAGTGGTAAATACAAAAAAAACAAAAACAAAACACCAACAACATAACCTATGTAACATTCAATATCAACAATCACAATATAAACATGCACAATTAACACTGAAAACATACATAGCAGTTTTACAAAATACATAATCTCTAAAAAACGACAAACGTGAACAATTTATAGTTAAATATACACAATGCACATAAATACCTGAACAAATAAGAATTCAATAGATGAAATATAAAGTCTGTATTAAAACATCATCTATTCACCCTTAAACATCAACAATTGTAGTATAATGATATACCGTTCATACATACATCGAATTTTATACAAGAAATGCATGAAACACAAAAATCAGTAATTAACGGCTAAATATGCACAATTTACATTAAAATAAATTAAACAATGGTATTTCACCATATGAAACATAAAGCATAACCAATTTACTGTTAAACATAAGCGTTTTCAGTATAAATATAAACAAACTTAGTCGATAATCACTAGTAATCAAATATGTGGAACATAATGTGCTTATAACAAAACATCATCTATTTACACATAAACATGTACAATTTACGCAGAAACATTGGCAATTTAAACAAATGCAACATAAAACATAATCATAAAATAATATAATCGCAACATCATTAATTTACAATTAAATATACATAATTTATATGAAAACCTAAACAAATTTAAAAACTACAATGAAGATCTACTAACGAACGCATGGAAATCAAAGATTAAACAAACTGAAACTTCACAAACATCAACAATTATCAGTCAAACATAATCAATTAAAGTTCAAATATCAACAATTTCATACGAAATGTGCTGCTACGAGAGATTATTAAAAATCACCAAATCCAAACGAGAAAAACTGAAGAAATGAGAGAAGAAACCTGAAAATCGAGGAAACTACAAGGTAATGACTTATATGTGTCATGTAGTCGGAGATCCGCCGGAGAAGACAATCGAAAAAGCTCCGATTCCGGCCAATCGTTTCAAAAGTCGACTAGATAAAAAAATGAAACCGATAAAAAGGTAGATCGGGACATGAGTTACTCAAATATGTAAATCGAATATAAGATTGGTGGTCGAATGGCGGAGATATCACCGGAAATGTGATCGGAAAAAGAGAGATAAAAAGAAAGAGGAGTGGGTAGAGAGAGAAGAAAGAATGAATGAAAGAAAAAGAAAACATATTATGTATTTGTTTGAGATTTTCATGAACTCTTATAAACACTAATACTCTTATGATATTAGTATTAATTCATTAGTGAAAATCCATAATATTTGTCGATCATCTATAGTTCTTGATAAAATTTGCTAGAAAAAATAGAAGGAAAAGAAAAATGAACAACTTTAAACAAACTTGTGCTTAAGCAATACGCAAAGAAAAAGCGAACATTACCTAGCATGTATGTATAAGACCCACAGTTGATATTCCATTCCATTCCATTCCACCTCTCTCATCAGCTCTACACCCTCTCTCTAAAAATATCCAAAGTCTCACACCGTCTTCTTATTTCCAGCCCCAAAACATTCTCATTTTGATTCGTGTCTGTAATCCCTTCATCTTCTCCGATCGATCCTCTCCATGGTAATGATTTTCCAAGCTCTATCTTTACATATCTGTCCTTATTGATAGGGATTATGCTCAGCTACCAATTTTATTTTTACTTGTTCATTTTGTCTGATACGTTGTCCGATTCTCGATCCTGTGATATTCATAGCGAAATTCATACTTAATTTAGTATGGTAGCTGAGTAATACAATACTCATCAGTCTCTATTGCTGCGTTAGGTCGTGTTATTTTTTTTTAGATCTGGTTGTACAGAACTGTAGATTTGATTTTGATCGGATGGTTTACATGCTGGTAATTTGAATTACTTCATTTTTGTTTATTCTACCTTGATTTCGAGCAGAATCCACTAGTTTTGGATTTAAGCATTTTCTATAATCTCAATTTTGAAATGACCTTAGTATAGGCTAGAAGATCCATGGATTGACATGTGTCAATGTGAGCGAGTCTTCATGTTTCTTCTATGGGACCCTTTGTACTTGTAATGTAGTTGCGTATAAATGATTTGATAGTAGCGTATGGTACAACAAAGGCCAAGGACAATGTGATTGATTTGCATCTGATGTGTCTAGGTTTTTATTGCTACTCAATTACAACTAATGTTCTTACAATTTATAGTAGCTAGTAATTTGATAAGTCTGGCACACGAGCTTTATCTGCTATTGGGAAGTTTTTTGCTATCGATGATATCGTAAAATTGGCGTAATGAAAATGTGGCATAATTATTACATCAGATCTGAACACAAACTAGTGATCATGTGCTATTATTATACTGGGGTCCAACTAACCAAGTTTTTGGTAATTTTCCGGGTGCATTTTTACAATATACTACACTAGGATATAGTTAGGTAATGCTGATCGAATTGCTCAGGCCATTTAACACCTAGATTTCACACTATTATACCAACCTGTACCTTATTTTGTGAAATTGTGATCCTTACGAACTTGAATGGCTACTTAACAACTAGTGTTCACACGAATATACCAACCTGTAGCTTATTTTGTGGAAATGCAATCCTTACGAACCTGAAGGGTAATGGTGGTGAGTATCATCCAGCCAATTAGTTTTTACACACGATAGATCGTACTCGTTTGCATTTTAAACTTGGTAAAGAATACTCAAAGACTGCCAAGCAACTACATGCAGTGAATCTTTATAATTAACAAGTCGCTATTGACAGATATGATTTTCCTTTGCGTAGGCCAATGCAGCGTCAGGAATGGCAGTCCATGATGACTGCAAACTAAAGTTTATGGAGTTGAAAACCAAACGAACTCACCGTTTCATAGTATACAAGATTGAGGAGAAGCAAAAGCAGGTTATGGTGGAAACACTTGGGGAGCCTGTTCAAACTTATGAAGAGTTCGCTGCTAGCTTACCTGCAGATGAGTGCCGATATGCAGTTTTTGATTTTGACTACATGACTGTCGACAATGTCCCAAAGAGCAGGATTTTCTTCGTTGCCTGGTAAATTTCCTTATGAGCAGCAACCTAATGAATTTATGTTTAGTGTCAGTGCCCTTTTTTTCACCTCGTAACTTACTGCAACTCTATGGGAGCACCTAGTAGCTGAATTTAGACTAGGTTGGGGTGAGATTAAATCTGATGCAACATCCTTTTTTATGTTGATCGAGATTGTTTAGCATGCTTATCGTGTACTGGTAGTAATGTATAAGTGGAGCACTTCGCAATACACTGAACATGACTTGCTAAATTCTCTCTGAATCTATTTTGTGTGCCAAGGTCCCCCGACACTGCGAGGGTGAGGAACAAAATGATCTACGCCAGCTCAAAGGACAGGTTCAAGAGGGAACTAGATGGCATCCAGGTGGAGCTGCAAGCTACTGATCCTACAGAGATGGGTCTTGATGTTTTCAAGAGCCGCGCCAATTAAGTTTCTCTGGATAAAGCAAAATAGCATATGACATAAACTTGCTCTACTCTAGAGGAATGTTAATAGTCTGTGGAACTATGTATCCTCCTAAGCTATGGTATTTGTTCTGTTGTTGAAGTCTCGTGATCTAAGATCAATTTCTATGATTTTGATCTTGTTCAATGTTTTCTGTTGGCTTGGATTTTATTTGACTGAATTGTGCGGGTTGGATAACCTCCGCTGGATTGAGTTTTTGTTTCATGTGAAAGCATGACTTATCTTATTGGCCTTCTATGTTCGGATTGATGTGCTGTGCATTCTTTTGTTAATATATTGTTTGGCGACTTCTCTGAGTTCTCTCTATGGCGTTTGGCTCATCAGTTGCTGCTGTAGACTGGTAGGAGTATTAAGTATATGAAGTTGTGTGAATTTTACTTGAAATGTTCAATGCATTTTTTCAAAGGGCAAGATGTCCAACAGACATACCTCACAGCTTACAGTATCAGTATTTCAGAGCAAGTCTTAAAAAGTCACATGGTTTCAAAATTCAAACCAAGTCATAGCGGTGGTCTCTTGCGAGATGGATAAAATGTGAATGACGTGAGAAGGTAGTTTTTGCTTCAGGTTCAACCGAGTATTGATTCTGTGCTTTCCTATTTCAAATAGAATTGGTTAAATGATCACTGGTTTTGTAATCCAATGTAACATATCTTAAAGGTCTTGGCCCTGGTGCATGTGATCTCTAAGTGCGGCCATTGTGTTCAAAATAGACATCTAAGCTTTGAAGGACATGCAAATTATGTTTCCCACCATGTATTTCAGGAGGACTAGTTGGACACTTGGACTTGATTCAATGAACTTTACAGAGAATATTTGCTTTCATCCAGGTCCACTTCCAAACAAAAAGCAATTTTAGAAGAGATCAAAATTCCACTCAATTTTGAAAGAATTCAAAATTCCATCCAATAATAACTGACCTCGAATATTATAGTGTATGGTTGGTATTTGATAATAATATAAAAATTTATTAATGTGAGTTGAGAGAGCTCAACTTAAATATATGTTTTGAGCCAGCACCTTTTGGAGTTGTTTATGTTCATTTGATTATGAAAAGAACACTAAAGATTGTAATTTGTTTGAACTTTAGAGTTGAAGATGGGATTCATGATTAATTATTTGCTTACTTTAATGGCAGATCATTCGACGAAGGCTGATAAGTTTGTGATCGATCCTGTGATATTCATAATTAAATATGATTACGAGAAATAATGATCATTAAACAATATATTACGGGCCAATAAAGTTCAAAGCGCAAAATAAATTTTAGGAGTTTGATTGGCATGCGACTTAAATGTCCCGATTTAAATGTCTGAATAGTGATCGGAATTGTAGTGAGATTGTTAAATTGTGTTTGGTATATAATTGTAATTGGATAGGGTATTATAGGTAGAGAAAAATAGTGCTACTGTAGAGCCATTTCGATCTTTACACCTGTTTTCTTCTCAAAACATAACATTAGTATCAGATTTCATTCATCCAATAAAAGAATGTTGATCATTCGCAGCAAATTAAGAGGCAGGCCTCTATTTCCTCCAGACTAATTCTTCCTCTGAGGCCCCAGATCATAAACACCAAGTTGAGATTTATCAACTATCCACTAGAAGCACACATAAAAGAAACTAACTTCGTAACAGTTAAACAACATAATATCCATATCAAACTCTGAGTTATGGGATTGCATAGGCAATTCCACATTGTAGTTCAAAGCTCTACCCCGACAAGAGAAGTCAGTCTATGACTGTGAAACCAAAGTGAATAACCATCATATCAAAAACAGACCACCATAACCAACCAGGACATCTCATATCAGGATATCATATTGTACAAAGATGCATTATTCACATAGTAACTATAGTCAATGCATATAAACCAGCTACAATGAAACTCTGCTCTCTAGTCTATAGTCTCTAGTTCAAAATGGACAAACCTAGACGCAAGATACGCTCTAGAGTTTATCAATATCCTCGTCCTCAAACTCGACGTAGTCATCACTTGCACCATCATCCTCTTCATCCATTTGAGGAACTTCAGTTAGCCTTGTGTTCTCTGGAAGCTCACCGTATGCCTTCAACAACCTAGCCTCATCGTTCATGTACTTCAGGATCACATCAGCTTTGTCATCCTGTTAATTACCAATATCGATCAACGTTTATACATCTCAATTTCACTAATTACAAAACAATCAATTAAATAATTCAGCACAATAAATCAAGCGATCATCATCACCATTGTCAATACATTTGTACTGTAAACAAACACAATCGAGAAGCAGAAAGTAACCGAAACAGAGCAAAATGAACCTGATAATCACGGAGACCGACGAGGATGATATCACCAGCGGCAATCCAGACCTTCTTGTGCATCTTGCCACGAATATGACAGAGACGCTTAACGCCGTCAATGCAAGTAGCTTCACAGCGTCCATTTCCGAGCATACGCATCACCTGAGCGTATTCCTGACCATCCTCCTTGAAAACCAGCTCACGCTTCTCGTCATCGGCTTCATTCTTACCTCTCTTCCGGTTCTTACCTCCCTTTCCCTTGTTCTTCGGCATGACGATGACGATGATCAATTGATGATGGTAATTACTGGAGATCGATTAAAATTTAAAACCCTGGAATTAGAAAAGAAGAAGAATAAATGATCTTCTCTTTTTATTGTAAAAGGAGGGAGGGGCATAGTTGACATTTCGATAGAGGCCACTTTTCTTCTACTCGTGTGTGTGTATATAATCAACCTTGAGCTATATTCACCTGTGTCTCTCTCAATTTCTCTCTCTCTATCCCAAAAACGAAGCGTCATTTCTCAGCCCTAAAAAAAGTTGATTCGTGTCACAAATCCCTCGATCTTCTCCGATCATCTCTCTCCGCCATGGTAACGATTCTTCTGCAATTCAACCTCTACTATATCACTTTTACTCTTTTCATTTTTCTTCGGATGATGCTTTTCTTAGTCAATTCTCAGTTAATTATATTCATTTATTTTCTGTATCGTTGATTGATTCGTGATCCCTGTCAATTCTACACCTAATATATAAATTAATTAATCGACAATCGTTAGGCTCTGTTTGGTAGATCTGAGTGATGCTGATTTCACAGTATTTTATTATTTTTTTATTTTTTTACATATTTTATCGGCACTTTTTCATTGTTTGATCGCTTGATAATTGGAGAGTTCATTTAGGATGAACTCGATCTTGAGCTTAATACAATGAAAAAGTACGTGAGCTTTTTTAAACGACACAGATTTTTTTAAAACCTTAAGTACATATTCAAGATCAATTTAATGAGCTCTAATTCGATATGTTTGCGTGTCAGTGATCTTATTTTTCTTTCATGTGATGCTAAATAGCAATGATGATAATATTCCCTTGGAAAACCAAAGTTTTAAATGCCTGCTGTTTAGCTAAACACAATCATTGGTTACGGTAGAGCGCATGGATTTGAAATTATAGTTGCTTTTGAATAGTCTGGGAATAATCTGATGTGGGACTGGAAGTGGTAAGGGACCTCAGATGTAAAAGGGGCATTGGTTGAGTCATTTCTGTTATGTTCTTCGATGAATTCTCGTTGTTACTCGATCTTGAGTTACCTTGCTATTTTACAACACATATATTTACCTTCAGTTGGGTACATGTCTGAGCTCAATGTAATGATGTTTGTGTGTCAGCGATCTTATTTTTCTTCCATGTGATGTTACCTACTGTTTAGCTACCTACAATCATTGGTTATGGTAGAACGTTTGAATTATGTTAGATACTTTTAATTAAATAGTCTGGGAATAATTTGATGTGGGACCAGAAGTGGTAAAAAGGACATAAGATGTGAAGTGGGCATTCGTTTGAGTCATTTCGTGTTTTCTTTCTGAAACGGTCAACCCTATGCTAGTCTGATACAGTTATGAAAGGTGTTACTATAGAATAAACAAATATCTATTGAGTATGTGATATGATACTGCCTTCTATTTTGGTGCAAGGCTATCCGGAATTTTGGATGGCATACCAGAAATCTCCATGTTATTTGTTTAATTTTTTATAATTATAGTTGCTAAACTATGTTGCTAATCCTTTGTGTTATACAGAAAGAAGTGGGCGTAGGAGATAATACTATGCTATTCGTTCTTTTGATTAGTGCTTCCCTGTTGACATTTGTGGTCCTGATTACAGGATTAATGTTTAGCTACTTGCTCTTCTAGTTTACATTTACATGCTAACATGCTAGATTTTAATGAAGTCCTGCTTGCACCATATCATCCCTTGATGTGAGTGTCACCAATGTTTGGATACTATGGCTTCTGTTAAAAATCATAAAGCCGTAACTTATGTTCCTTTTTTATTTGTTGATTCTTTGCATTTATCATATTTTTGTTGTTTTAATTCTATATATTTTGGTAGTTTTCACCTCCAGCCACCTGTCCCCCGCACCTCACCTTTCACTGAAACTATAATACTATTACTTTATTTTATGTATTTCCATGTTTTGGTTTTTCAATAATGTGACTGTATTGTATGAGTCTCTGTTACTCTATAATGTCAAATAAAAAAAAATTCCGAGCCAACAAGATGATGTGCAATGGATATGTTTGTTTCCATTTTTGACCCAGGGAAAATAATACACATCATATTAGTAGTTATAATGGGTGTTCAAGTATATTACTTGACTTTTTTTTAATTTGATAAACATCATCTTGTTCTTATGTTTAGGCTAACGCGGCATCAGGAATGGCAGTCCATGATGACTGCAAATTGAAGTTCATGGAGTTGAAAACAAAACGAACTCACCGCTTCATAGTATACAAGATTGAGGAGAAGCAAAAGCAAGTCATGGTGGAGACGCTTGGGACACCAGAACAAACTTATGATGAATTCTCTGCGTGCCTCCCTGCTAACGAGTGTCGATATGCTGTGTTTGATTATGATTTCATGACTGAAGAAAATGTCCCAAAGAGCAGGATCTTCTTTGTTGCCTGGTACTAATCCCTTGCTTGTATAGATAATTAACACATGTAATAACAGTACCCTGGCCTTTTCAGATTGCCTTCTATCTCCTGACACTGCCTGTTCCATTCTGTTTAAGGTCCCCAGACACTGCAAGGGTGAGGAACAAAATGATTTATGCCAGTTCAAAGGACAGATTCAAGAGGGAACTTGATGGTATTCAGATTGAGCTACAAGCAACTGATCCCACGGAGATGGGTCTTGATGTCTTCAAAAGTCGTGCCAATTGAATTTTCTCCAGAGATGGCAAAAGCACAGGACATAAGCTTTTGATCTAACCTGGAGAAATGTTAATACTGTGTCGAACTATGATGGTACTTGGCTAAGCTATGATGTTGGTCTATTGTCGAAGTTCTATTCTGTAGTCTCGTGTCTTTATCTGGATCAATTTCTGTTGATTTTGATCTTATTTTGCAACGTTCTTTACCTGGTGTGGAATTTATTTACTAGTTTATTGGGCTGGGTAACCACCATTGGATGGTTTCTACTCTCAGATGTATCCTTGAATTTTCGTATTGGCCTCTTTATTCCGAATTGTTCTCCCAGCTTGTATATCTAGCATTCGTTTATTGATTAACTGCACTGGTCTCGTGGAAGCTGTTTCAGCAGCTTATATAGAAACGTCTTGCTGCTGCCTATTGTTACAGTCACAGACCAAGAAACGCTACTGGTACCAACTACAAAGTGAATGAGGTTTATGAATTATGAAGGGGGGAAATTCAGCAAAGATACATAAGTTGTTACACTTCGAATTTTGGTACATTAAATTGTTACCATCCGAATTTTGTTACTTTTAGTTTGAATTTCGTTCAATTATAATACTCCGTTAGTCCAATTTAATGGGAACGTTAATTTTGATCGAGAAAAATCTAATCATTACTAAAAAGGGTACGTGACCGTTCAATTTAGTACTTTATATTTTTCATTTGTTCAATTTTAATACTTCGTTTTGTTAAATTTGTTTGAGCCGATAATTTTGATGTATTTAATGTGCATTAACGTGAATAGTTGTGGAATAATGAATGTTTGTTTTTTATTATAAATGAAGATTATATTATGGTTTAATGATTTTTTTTATCAAATATCATGTTTACTATTTATATTAAAATTGATTTTTTTTATATTAAGTAATTCTAATTGAGACACTTTGTTATTTAAGTGACGTCTTGACGGAAATTGTGTTAATTCACGTTCATGCATATTAGTTATATCAAAACTAACGGGTTGATAAATTTTTAACCGATGGAGTACTTGAATTTGTTAAAGTATCAAAATCGAATGGTCGCAAGACAATGCATCTTTTTTAGTAATGATACAACTTAAGATACTTCTGTGTTTTGTTTCTCGTAAAATTAGCGGCTCCGTTAATATTAGAAAATAGAATACTAAAGTTGGACATCAAAATTGAACGGTAACATTTAAGATATCAAAACTCGAAGTGTAACAATTTAGGATACATTTTTCGGATTTTCATGATGCCATACAAATGTGAAGGATCTAAATTACCGCAAAGAAAGCAGTTATTTTTCAACTTGTAAACTGAAAAACATAAAAATACTCCACTTGCACTTGTCAAAAATCAGGTCCGGGTATTTATTCTTTCAGACTTTCTGGCACTTGATTGAGGTCGGTCCAATTCCGCTACTTGCAAGAAAGGATCTTGTTCTGACCTCACCAGCAGCCGAGCCTTCTCGCAAAGCTATAGGTGAGGCACTTTGCTGAAATGTTCGTCAGCTCTATCGAACAAAAGTTGAATTGTGTCAATTTTCATGTTTAATTATAATTCAATCAGATTTAAACATCAATTTTTGTACCAAACAATAGAATTCAGCATTACCAAACTCAACTCTGAACTTTTTGTTTTTCAATAAGAAAGATTATTATTATTAGGCTTAGAAGCTATTATCCGAACCCAAAATCGAATTAGAGCTACAAATGATTTGCCTTTCAGTAATTGGTTGCACTCTTCCACCATATCAAAAAGATCAGCGGGTGGAGAATCGACTTCGGTGATCCAGTTATACACTACTTCCGAGTCCATCTCGATTTGCAGTTTGAATCAAATCAGCATTTCATTATTAATTCTCCCCATTCAATTATCGAACAAGTGAAAGGTAGGCCATTTGTTTTCACTTCACCATAAACTGGATTCTATATCTCGTCTAATAACAACAATTTTTTGTATTCTGCAGAATCTGATCTGGACGGAGAAGCCCATTGATCATCTGGTTGGTGGTCAGCAATGAGTGGAACTAATGCTGCCGATTTGTCTCAGCTGTTGAACACACTCACAAATATTTTGGATTCCGATCCGAGCATGTAAGTAGTTACCAATTTCTAGCAATTATGTTTTTTTTTTCTTTTGATAAATATAGCAATTATGTTTAATTTGTCAATAATAATTGCATCTGTTATCATGGTACTTCAACCTTCATTTTTGGGC
>JAYMSP010001041.1:17500-37080 GCA_036897095.1 Plantago elongata | reverse complement strand
TAGCTTTGTTTAAATTGAATAATTTTTTTAAGTATATTAAGTAAATGAATTTACCATTGATAGAAAAAATAAAAAAATAAAGAGAATTAGATGAAATAAAGTTAAGTATTTATAAAATATGATTGTGAGATGTAAACTAAAAGAACATTAATAAAGAGAGAAATGATAAAAAAAAAATGTTACTGAATCATAAAGAAACAATGAAAAATGTCAAGTAAATGGTAAAAAAACATATAAACAAAATGGTTGGAAAGTGTAGCACTACTGATAATTGAACTTGAGTCATAACGAAACAATAAAAAATGTCAAGTAAATAGTAGAAAAAACTTGAATCATAAAGAAACAATGAAAAATGTCAAATAAATGGTAGAAAAACATATAAACAAAATGGTTGGAAAGATTAGCACTACTAAGAATTCAACTTGTGATCAATTGGCAGGAGAAAGCCTAATGGAATATAGATGCACTAGCTGAGTTGTACCAGTTTCTTTCATAATTCATTCTTGCTAAATATATCAATATTCATTAAATTTTTAGAAGGGGTATAATAGGCATTTCATGTCCAAAATCAAAGGGTAGCGATTGCGGTCCCTTGCGCGTATGTAGGTCCGTCCCTGAGTACATCAAATCCTAACTACAAAGGCAGAGTGCCACAACCATCACAATATGCACTAACATACTGGGCAAAATTATGTGCAACAGTGTTCAAGCTACAAACAACATGCTGGAATCTAATTATTATGTAACTTTAAGTCCGCCGTTTAGAGCGTCGTCCTCACAACACACTAATTCTCCTGTTATTAAGGTTTGAGACCATCGTTGAAGTATGAAGCACTAAAGGCTGAGACCAACACTAAAGTCTGAACGACGTACAAGTCAACCACACACCAACTAAGTCAAGCTTTCCTCAATGTCGGACTTTCTGCGTACTTTCAGTAGGTCCGACATGAGGTATCTTTCGACGTAGCCCGAACCAACGGGGACGTCCGACTTTAGCAAGTGAACCCGTACCCAACTTCTGGTGGGATAATCTATGACAGTCTTGTGGGACCTCCTCCTTACATGTCCGTCCTGTGAATATGAGATACACGTGCCTCCTATCTCCGGGACCACATGTCGCGTAACCACCAGGCCGACCAAAGTCCGACCTGTCATAGCACAACCTCCGACGAGATTCTACTATAAATATGAGGTATTTACTCTTCATTAATAGAGGTAAACACTACTCACTAGTCCACTCTCTACATTTTGAGGTCCGAGCTCCAGCTCCTCAGCCTCTTAATCCGTTAAAGTCTGAAGTCCGGTTGTCTTGGGTAAACCGGCCCAAAAGGGTCTAACCCCTTCCTTTGATTTGCAGATTCGAGACCGGACTTACCCAGTATCGGACCAAGATCAAGAACAAGTGAAGTTCAAGATCAGACCTTCTGAATACCGGCCCTATCAAGACCAAGAGAAGCCCAAGACCAGACTCACCTAGTCTCGGACCAAGATCAAGACCAAGTGAACATTTGGACTTAGCCTGAAGATTCAAGATTAGGACCGTATTGCCCCCTTGTCGGACCTATACACCCTTAATGAACTAAGACACTTTAATTCACCTCTCATTCCCTAAACTTTGTCTTAGCCGGATACTTTACTCATGGTAAAATCAATGAAGTGTCCAACCATAGAAAGGCAAGGAGCAGGAGACTTGATGGAATGAATGACCGTAACACAATCACCCCCCAAGATAACAAAGAGCCAACCTTTTTCGAAAGCCAGTTCGATCCCGACAACCATTGCAAGAGTTTCCACATTGTTTGCTGACTCGACGTGATAAAACCGACGTCTTCGCCAATAAACAACATCGCCTAGAGAGTTGCGGACCACGACTCCAACACCAACCACCTGAGATTGACTGGAATAAGACGCATTAACATTCACTTTAACAACCGGAAACGGAGGAGGAATCCATTAAGTTGTTGCATCTGTAGGACAATAAGTCGCCATATGTTCCTTTGCTTCTTTGTAACGGGCAATGTAATTTCAAGCATCCAAAGCAACATCCATAGGTTCGCGAGCAACTTTACCATGGACAACACAATTTCGATGATACCATAGCATCCAACAACAAGAAATAAATATCAGAAATTGGTCCGAGTTAAGCACATGTTTAAGAGAGCATATCTAATCCCAAACATCAGTAACTTGAAAATCATAAACAATGGACGAAAGATCATACACGGACCACACAATACGAGTAAATGGACATGAATGAAAGACATGAATAATAGATTCATCATGCTCTTTGCAAAGCACGCACACACTATCAACATTAATCTTTCGCTTAATAAGATTAATAGCAACATGTAAGCCCCCTTAAGTAATCTCCAAATGAATACTTTTAGTTTATTTGGGACATCAATACCCCAAATAAATGACCAATTCTTATCCATAGAAGAGGAACTAGAAGAAGCAGCCAATGGATTAAGTTTCTTCATATTCCTTGCCGTGTGGTAAGCAGATTTTACAGAATAATGTCCCGAAGATGTAAAGAACCACCTTCTAGTATCTACACTACCACCACAGCCCACATGAATTTTCAGAATGCAATCAATTTCCTCCTGCCAGAAAATCGATTGGAGAGCCCCAATGTCCCAGTGTCCAGTTTCATCCTCCAGAAAACTTGATACATCCACCTCACTAAGATCATATACATTCAAAGTGAATGGCTTCCTGCCCGATTCTCGCGGAATCCAGTTGTCGCCCCATACACTAACACTGCAACCATCACCAATTCTCCATATTGTCCCATATTGAACAAGATCTATGGCAGAAAATAAACTTCTCCAAGTGTACGAAGAATTCTAATTGAGTGATACATCTAGAATATCACAATCAGCAAAGTATTTGGCTTTTAAAACTCGACTAAGTAAGGAATTATGATTTTGAATAATACGCCAATCTGTTTACCAAGCATAGCCGTATTAAATGACTTTAAATCCCAGAATCCCATACCCCCATCACGTTTACTATCACAAAGATTATCCCACTTAACCCAATGAATTTTCTTGTCTTGACCATTGCCCCACCAAAATTAGATTCAAATTCATGAATCAAATAATCAGGGAGCTTAAAACAACTCATAACCTCATAACATAAGTAGGAATGAATTGAAGCACGAATTTAATCATGACCTCTTTACCCGCCTTAGACAAAATCTTTTCACCAAAACCTTGAGTTTTACTCCACAAACGCTCCCTAACCCATCCAAAGACCTCACGCTTAGATCTCCCCAAATCCGTAGGAAGTCCTAAGTACTTCTAATGCTTGTCAACAACCCGAATAAGAAGAAACTCCTTAATTTCCTCAATTCTTTCACTACTAGTATTACGACTAAACGCATCAGTAGATTTTTCCAAATTAATGACTTGACCAGAAACTAAGCTATAAAAATGTAATATGCGAGTAATGAAACAAGCCGCTTCTCTAGTAGCATCACAAAATATAAGAGTATCATCCGCAAATAATATTTGAGAAGCACTAGGAGCATTGGGTGTAACATCAACTCCCTTAATCTTCCCCTTCCTTTCCGCATCAACAAGTAAATGAAGTACTGGATAATGACAAACTTTATAACTATAATCATAAATATAATGAGTTTTCATTGTTCCCAGGAGATATTCTACATAATCTAATGCAAAGTACATTAAATACATTAGAATGCTTAAATTCACTTCTAGCAATCTTTTAAAAATTCCCAAAAGAAATTTTAAACGTGGACCATTTATAAGCTATTAACTAGTACGGACTTTTAATTAGTAGACCTTAAACTACCAACAATATAGTATGAATAATAAAATTCAATCTTAATTGGTAATGCGCTTCAACTTCAATTAATGAGTCGGGGTTTGAGTTCTTCCTTTACCGTTTTAAAAAAACTAACAATGTAGTATGTGTCTTGTATAAATTACATCTTGAGAATTTTATTATTGGAATTGTGAAACTGACAATTACTTCTTTTGTAAACAAAAATCTACTAGAAATATATTTTAGAAGTATGATATAATGATCACTACTGGTCTAACAGAATGGTATGGACCTACATTATTTTGTAATGTTATCCAGAACAGAAACATTTTAGCCGCCAGATTTAGTCTTAATCAGCAGCGTGGTATAGGATTGTTGAATGCAGCAATAACACGCTAAATACTTGCAATTGCAAGTCAACACTTTTGACATTTATGCTCTCGTTAATTGTTATCCATAACAGATTGGTATTTGACATTAACACCCTCTAGTTTTGCTTGCAGCTTTAATGCACGAATACACGACTTTCATTTTCATTAATCATTATCATTAATAAATAGATCTAGGAGTAGAGAATTGGTAACTAACATGTCCATATTGGTATTAAATAAAACAAAATCCAACATTTTTAAAAATTTGGACTTAATATCTATTTGAAGGTTACTTTGTGTGAATGTATTCTAACCGAACTGATTTAGATGTGTTTAGTATGAATATAGATGTATGTATATTATCACTGATCTTCATTTCTTACGTTTTAAATCTACCTGAGTTACAAATAATGTTAAAATAAGAGGAAAGAAATGAAGAAGGCATGGAGATTGATGAATTTAAGAATTATTAAAATTGAAAGCTCAATTTGAAAAATTATAGTGACATTAAGATTTAAAATGTGACAAATGCTCCATCGAACTAATCGCTCTTAATATATATCGGCAAGAACCTATAAACAAAGATTAAGGATAATGTTAAATCAATTAAAAGAGATATAAATAAAATTTAATTATGTAGACACAATTATTTTCACGTAATGAAAAATATTAATCTTGAGTCTCAATTATCAACAATCCAAAATTGAAGTGTCAAAATCCAACTAGTACACACCACACCACATCAAGGACAACGAAGTGTAGCTCAGTTGAGCTCAGTTGGTAAGACGTTTACAACTCCAACTAATAGGTCGGAAGTTCGTGTTCGTTTAGCTGTTTAAAAAGAAAACCTAGTACACACAAGAGGGTATAGACGTCAATTTCCAACCATCAAGCTGCCCATCTTTTCGACGAAGTCTTCCAAAACCCACTATATATACCGCATTCACCACCCAGCTCAACACCATCATCAAATTCCTCCTCAATTTTCAAATTCCAATCCAATTCCCAATTCTCAATCACCAATCAATCAATCTATGGAAGGCCTAATCCCATTCATCATGAACGCAATGAAGAAGCAGAGGCCTCAAACCGCTTACCGCTGCCTCTCCGAGAGCTCCAGCGGCCGGAGCTACCACCTCCTCCGTGCCGGAGACTCCACCGAAGGCTCATCTCACCGTCGTACTCGATCCGAGTTTCCTCCAGCTTCTTCAGCTGCCGAGTCGTTTCCTGGATCCGATCATTTCACCGGAAGGAATATGATTGGTCCGGTGGCGGATAATGGCGTAGGGATCAGGCAGAGGAACTACCATGCTCCTGCTGCTCGGATCACTGATTATAGCCGATGAAGTAAACCCTAGCAAGTCCGATTTCATTTGTTTATTCGACTGTTTGCTGCTCTTGTCTATGTTAAGGAATGTTTAGCTTAAATTCGAATTTGCGAAATTGCAATTGTAGATTATTTTATTTGAAATGTTTGTTAAACAAGCATGATGATGCTGTTACAAGTGTATAAAATATAGATCCTATTGAGTATTGCCAATAATATTATGCTATTATATATGTATATATCTTCTCCATTTTTGATCCATTGATGAGAACTTCAACGATAAGTTGCTTGTTAGTTGTTACAATGGTGTATATCAGTATGCCTGATGTAGATTTTTTATGCAGAGATATTCAGTTCGATTGTTTTATGTTTAGTAGTAGTATTTGTTAGCTTGGATTCAGTTTGCAATTGTAGATTTACAAAGTGGTTATTGACTCGTTATACAAGCATGATGCTGTAACAAGTGTATATCAGCTGTTATTTGATTATTACTGTAATTGATATTATTATGCTGATGTCTTCTCCTTATTTGATTGATAAGTTCGACGAAATGTTGCTTACTATAATGGTGTCCTAATATGCCTGCTGGAGCATTTTGTTATAATGAATAAGCTGGCTGATAGTGCCTTATAATCAAAGTGATTATGTTGAGATTTTTGTTTGGTGTTTGTTAGCTTGGATATAGTTTGCAATTGCAGATTTACGAAATGTCGTCATAGAAGTATGATGCTGCAACAAACAAGTGTAATGAGGTTCAATTATTATCGATGATTAATGCTAAGTTCATGTTGTGTTGCTTGCTACGTAAATGTGCTTATCCACCTGCTATAGCATGTAGGAAAAAACATGATAAATTGCCATGAGAGCTCAAAATCAAAGTGATTATGCTGCGGTGCCGAGAGTTCAAAAGAATCCGAGTGTGAACCCGGAAACCAGAGCTCTTGAGGTACGCTGAACTTATTGTTAGTTATGTTTTAACAGTATATGTCGTACCAGCTATTTTTGTTTGATCTTGTGTTAAAGCGATTAGGAAATTACTGTACTGCACGCAACAACCAACATATGTACAAAAAAACATTTGGCCTTTTGGATAGATTGCATAACAGGTCAGGAAGTATTTCCTCAAGTTGAAGTTAGTACTAGTAGTCACTACTAGTCAGGTGCTTGTGCGAGTAGCTTTATCTGAATCAGACCGAGTCTCTCTTGTAAACTAAAACATATTTGTCTGTTAGTTTATGTGAATGAAGTCGCAGTACATGATGAGTAGGATAAACTGTTTAAAGTGATGGCTTACCAGATGTAAGAGGAAGTATGCCACGTAGACTTTTAGTAATACTTAGATAGGCCAGTAGGTTTAGGAGAATCTGAGTGATTATTTCTCCTCCCCTTTGTGCAGTAATCATACGTAATTGTCTAATGGTTCTTTGTTCATAGTAATATTGTGTGATGATGTCAAATTCGAAACTAGAATTGGTTTATAAAATGTGATAATGTAAAGTACTGAAGTTCAGAAACTAGATTGAATTAACAATGGCTGAGGCCAAGCCTCTGCACTAATCAATGCCGGTTGAAAGAGGTGCTCTGTTGAAGAACTTTTTTTGTGACTAGCACCTAATAACCAGGTCAAGAACTTACATTTGAAGATTATATAGCTGTATCTCTCGGTTATTCAAGAGAACCGAACAGAAGTCATCAATTTCCTCTACTGGGTGGTCTACAGAAGCATATGTATGCCGCATCCGTCTCAACCAAAACCAGGTGACTAGGTGAGACCGATAGGTAATAAATTCTAAATTATGAAGGTATAATATAATAAATCTTTCATAATTTAAAATTCTAAATTATCATGATTTGATATTAATTTGTTCTTAAACTGGACACTAGAAAAATCAACAGATCGGACCAAGTGATTATCACTACTCGTTTTCATGATTGTTTCAGTAACAAGTTTCTTCAAATGGGCACGGAAGGCTGACTTTCTCTGAAGTCTGAATCTAAATTTGCATTTTCAATCCTCATGCTTATCAGTCAGGGACTTTCAGTGCATACTACTTTGGTTGTTGTTTAAATGTTACTATTCAACAATGCTTTCTATACTCCCTCCGTCCAGGACATTTGCTCACTTGACTTTTAATTTATTTCTGAGTTCGGTGTTGACCATAGATTCAAGAAGAGCAACATGGTACTTAGACTCAACTAGTGTATAGTACCGATCTCATCTTGTTTAGTGGAATATGGATGTTAAATCAGAACTACGTAAACAATTTATTGTACTATGTATATAAAAGGTGAAATTGATAAAAGTTTTTAGAGTAAACTAAACATAATAGGGGTTAAAATTTTCATTTAAGGTATGGAAGATAATTGGTACAGACAACAAATAAATAATTGAGATGATTAGATTCGGACTCAAGTATTAATACTGGATGCTATTCTTAAGATGTTTAATTATTACTAATACTCTTGGCTCAAAAATTTCTGGATGGTGATTCCTAAAAATGAAATCTCGCAAACTCCATGTCACTAATAATAGACAAGAAATATAAACAGTCAAAATGACAATACTATTGCAAATTTGCCAGCATCATCAACAAAAGGCAAATGTAACCAAACCATTCAGACACACAAGATGGAAATCCACATACTTCAGTATGAACGAGGATTCATCACTGAACTGATCCAAGGGCCAACAGAAAGCCCAAGGAACTTACAAAGAAGTCAGGGTCAGGGAGGGGAGCGTAGAAACAGGTAATATACTAATTCAAACCCCTTAACAGTGTAATCTACTGCAGACACAATGAACAGAATATCCATAGTCCAGGCCAAACGTCCCATTAAACAACATAACAGCATGTACCCAAGTTTGTGTGCCCAGTATAAGGAACATAAGCCTTATTTAGCCAAAAGTGCTTCAATCTTTGAGATCTGATCTTCTTCATTCTTCGGGGTTGGACTTCTATTAGCCTCATGATACAGATCATGCTTCCATTTCTCAGCACGGCCTCCACTTGGACGCGAGTCCCGCCCAGCAACGAATCCATCTCTGCCTCCGTATCTATTTCCAGCCCCATTGCGGTCACGGGACGAAGCATTACCCCTTCGCGCATTACTCTTACTAAGCTCTCTATCCCGAGAAAATGGCCTTTCACGTCTTTTTCCACTTTCTGCATCACGCTCCTTGGGATTTGGTATCACAAGATCAGCACCTTTAGCGACTTTCTCAGTTCCATCAAGAACCTTTTGCTCTCTGAAGGCTGGCCTTTTCCGTTCAGGAGGTTTTGGATTTGCTTCCATTTCAAAGTACCCATCATGTCTCCAGACACGATCAGCATCTCTGCTATCTTTAGACCTCTCGTCCTTTCGCTGGGTATTGTTGCTATCTTTATGTCTCTCATCCTTTCGGTGTCTGTAACTTGCTCTAGCTGTGTCATTTTCTCCATCTTTCTGCTGCTTGTTACGATCTCTCCACCCACGCTCTGAAAATGAAAAGAGTTTTTTAACAATCAATTGCTAATTGAGAAATGTATGAGAAGTTGATAACACTCGCACAGAAGTTTCACTATTAAACTGAGGCAATCAATAAAGAGCTAGGAAGTACTCCATGTGACTCTACGGGTTTAGAGTTTATAAAACAAGAGAAATACCAGTATAACAAAACTAAGATAGTGGAGCTCAGCCCAAGTTCATGTATAATAGAATGGGTGTTCGTTTATTTTGCCTCTAGAAACCATAAACAACAGTGAGAAGCATTAGTTGCTACTGCATTTCGAACTTGACAAATGGAGTTTCGTAGTGTATATCTATCTTAAAAATGTGTAATAAAACAGGGACTCAGGGAGTATAAGCAAGAGAAACAAACAGCATGAGGAATACTGGTACTCTGGGATCCAACAGCATTTGGACACCCTTATCTCATTTTCACAACCATCCTAATAATTAAGTATCAAACTACTTGACCTCTGGACTGTAACATGCACAGTGAGGCGGTCATAATTCATTATGAAGGAGAGAACCTTTGTGAACTATGACCGAATCAATTATTTAATTTTCAGCCATACAACAAATAGTCTGAACTTCCCCAGACACACGCTAAACAGATAATGGACCTCAAAATTCGTTTCAGTGAAGAATTCCTTAAGAACATACAAGCAAAAGACTCTTTGAAGCAAGTTTACCAGGCATCCAAACTACAGGACCCCGTATATTAACTTCACACAATAACTAAACACCTTCTGAAGTGAGAACTTAATACAGATATTGCAGAGGTTAGATACCAGTTTAAACTAACCTTTATCCATCCTGCTAGAAAAGCTTCTTTTTTCTTGCCCAGCACTACCACGATCATCGTGCTGTTATAAAACAAGAACAGTAGGCCTAACACTGTTATATATATGGATGTACTTGAAGTCACCAGGCTGAACAGAAAACAGATGCCCGGTATGAGGGCAGATCAGAGAGCAAAAAAAATTATGGGCAACATGAATCGTAAGGAATTATTTCTTGTTCATATTTTCTAAAACTGGGATGGTCCTGTTGCAATAATTTATAAGATTCCTGAAACAGTGTTTTTACAAATTGAGAATGTCCACAGAAGGTGTCAACATTAACAAACCATTTCAAGTTGATAAAACAAATTTCTTTTATGCACCAATTCAGGTATGATGGAAAATACCCTATTTTATACAGTATCATTTGGAAGAAATATCATACCAAAGAACAACTGCAGTTTTTAATATTTAATGAAGATAAAGCATGAGAAGAGACATTATCCTAGATCCAGGTGATGTGACACAGAATTATTCTAAGTATTGGACTAAAACAGAATAATCAAACTTATAGAAAAGCATGGAGTAATTGCATTCATTGATTAAGGCAAAGGAGATACTTCAAATAAGACCTGGTTTGAAAATACTACTAGAAACATCAGCATCAGGTGAATATATTTCCTCTGTTACACAATGATAAGAATTATAGTATATTACTATATTGTACCTGAAAAAATGATGTAGCCTGAGGTACTTTAGCTGAATCGGCAGAATGTTTGGCAACTCTTCGGTGTTTGTTATCTGTGTCCTTGGACTCTTTGCCAATGGTTTCGGTTTCAACCTTTGAATCATTCACAATCGGAGCCTCGAGAGGTGATGCATCTTGGAGACGACGTTGAATCTTCTGATCTCGTTCCAATCGATCACCAGAGTTGATAGGTGGCCTTTCAGTCTCTGGTTTACCATCCCTTCTAGATCTCTTAGGACTGGCAGGATAGAGGAAATAAATTTATCGTTTACAGCTATGTTTTGCTTTAGTTAGTTAGTAACTAGAACAGATTCCAAGCAAATCAAGCAGCATTATAGAGCACTAAAAGTAAAATAAGTTGCCTGGTCCAAAACGTGCATGAAGTCTAGGTTTGAGTATATTCACATTTCGGCAAAAAAACTCAGCTCACTTCACATAATCCGAAATCAAGATTGTGCAGGTGGGAGAAAGTAAGATAGACAAAAGACAGTGAAGAATGTGGAGAGGCATATTTACTTATTGGGAAATCTCTAAATAATTCTCAGACAGGTAATACAGAAGAAGAAAAATGATCGAGGGATACTGAAGTCCACCGGCATTGTTCAAATCTGTTCAGTTGGCTATAATATAACCGAAAACGCTGCTATATAAAAAAACTTGGGGCCTCCCCATGTGAAACGGAGCAGCAACAGGCTAGCTATTTGCTACATCACATGATAAGCATGAGCACAACACCAGCACATTCAACAGTTCGGGCAGTAACTCAAGCTATATGCTAACCAAGTCACGCTCCTAATGTGTATTTCCAGAAACAATAAATTATAGTAGTAATGTAGTATACTACATTAACAATCTACATGTTCGACTTATGCAAGCTCAAACTACTATGCAATAAACATTATCCTCAGCCAGTAAACAGGCAGGCCATTAGGCCAATACGAACCCTATCCCTATGACTCCAGATCCCCACAACTGGTAACACAATAATCATCTAGGAATCAATTTTTCGCTCGGCGATAAAACAGGAACTGGTTACAGGCAAAACTGGCAATGCAAGCCCAAACAATCTAGTTAATCGTAATCACATTCCACCTTCTGATTTCTCACTCAATACAACTTCACAGCAGACAGAACAATACGATTCAGCTCAATTCAAGTCAACAAATGAAAACCTCATCACTATCCTACTCTTAAATTTCCGATCTCCAACAAATACTAGCAGTGTAAATCCCCAACAACAGTAACAACACTAGATAATCACATTCCACCTTCTGAGAAACTCCACAACAGACAGAACGACGACGGTTCAGCTCAATTCGCGTCTACAAATGAAAACCTCATACCTATTCTACTCTCAAACCTCCGATTCAAACAAATACTAGCAGTGGAAATCCCCAACAACACTAACAAAACTCGATTAAAATCTGAAAACTATCCAACTCTCAAATTCCGAGCTCGATTATATAATAACAATGTAAAATCCACAGAACTAGAAACGGCTCTGACAAAACCAGATGATGCTATTAAATTGCAAACAACAAGTTGAATTCGATGAGCAATTGTGATCCGTTTACCTTGGCTCACGGTCGAATCGAGAGCGGTGGCGTTTGGTGTCGGAAGTACGGTCTTCACGACGAGACATTTCTTTAGGGTTACAGTTTCTTCACCAGAAAATATGGAAATGCACTGATACAGTGACACTACCAGATGATGAACAGAATACAGAGATTTGATTTACCTTGTGGGTGTTATGGTTTGGGCCGGGTTTCAAATTCGGTATCATTTGGCCCAAAGAGGAGTAGATCCTCGGAGATGCAAGTGGACCAGCCCGGCCAACCTTTTTATCGAAAACTATCTGATGTGCGTCTACACTATAGCTAGCGGACCTTTCGATATAAAGTTAGGTCATTTCTAATATTTTATCATGCATCGACACTATATGTACATGTGAGTTGACGTATAAAGTAGCGATGCTTAGAACTATACAAGGTAGCTTAGCCAAAGGGTGGTATTATACAAATTTGGGTGTAACTTAGTACTTATCAAATTTTATAGGTAATTGTTGTTTAGTCATTCCTGCAATTGACTTATTGTTACTATGAAGCGTTCGTGCACTAAAGCTCGATTTAAATGCAGACTAGGTGATAAGGTAACTCTCTAGCTAGCCAAACCATCATGATGTTGCTATTTGCCAGCTTGCAAGTGAAGAAATGGCAATATGTATTCGAGATGGTAAATGATCGATAAATTTACAATATTTGTTTCATTTGTAATTAAATCACGAATTATTCTCGTATGTTGGACATTTTTATATAAAAAGTGATGAGCATCGATCATATAGTTACAAGTCATGAGTGGCAGGGTGATGAACATCAAAATTCACATAGTTGTGCGTGCAATTTACCTTTTTGAGTACAAGACTATCTACATCATTTCATAGGGAACGGCATTGTTCTAGTTAAATGTGTGTTTCCCTTTCCTAACATTTGATAACCTTTTACATAAAAACTCCAACTGTTGGCTATCTTCTAGGTTCTTTACTCTTGAACCTTGAACACCACTTGCGCATCAGATCTTCGATGTTGGCATCCATCCTAGTCCCAACTCCTCCCCACATTAGTTGGTGACTTAAATCTCCAAGTGATGAACCGGTCACCTCGTATACTTGTTTGAACCCAATTCTTGTATAGAACTTCACAAGCTGTAACATCAATAGAACCATTAACTCGAAAATTTAACAAACACTGCCTAAAACATCGACTCCGTACTTACAACTTCACATTCATATATCCCAACCATATTGCTTCGACTATCAGCATAAAGATATTGATTGCGTTAAGCAATTGACATAAATCAAACATGATGTAATTTTTAAAGCTAAATGAAACTAAACTTTTTATCCTATACGTTCCATTTTGAATCTTGTAAAACAGGGTTTCACTAATAGAATGCCTGTTGATTAAATTTGATTTTGGGCTACTTGATTTTATTGGCCTATCGTATCAGTGATCATACACCTTACTTTAACATCTCAAGCAGCATGTGAATCTCAATCTCTCACTCGGTTCAATTAGATTGTGTAATAACTGTAATTTTATTTCATACAATTAATGTGCGATACGTATACAATTCAACGAAATCGAGCATGAGCTCACCTTGGAATGGTAAAGATCAGTATCATTAATCGCAAGCAACTCAGCCTTCACACACCCACTCTCAAACCCATGCCTAATCGCAACCGCACCAAGAAACAAACCAATGCCGAAAATCGACTTCTCCATTCGAACCGTCTCTCTTTCCATCTTCATAGAATCCAAATGCAGAATCTTCCCACCAAACCAGACCCGTATCACTCCCTCGGCTCGACCCAGCTCCTTTCGGGTTTCCATGTTCTTGGCCGTGATTCTGTAAAACGGGCCTATTGTTTGCAGCTCAATGTCAAGATTCTGTGCTCTTGATGCATCTATAATGTCACTCATCGTGGGAAATGAAACTGATGATGATAATTGAGCTCTTGTGATGCTGTGGGTCAGGGTCGGTAACTGACTCGGATTGTAAAGCAGGAGCTTTGGTGTGGTCGGATTGTGCTGTGTCCATTGTTTGGTTGGGAAAGAAGTTGTTAGAGATTTTGTTAGCTCCATGGATTTTTTGTTCATATGGACGGGAAAAGATGAGTGTACTAGTGATGTTCTGGGAATCGTGGCCCAGTGACAACCAAACATGTCATTTTGAGATAACGGAGTTTATTTGATGATAGTACTCCCCCATTGCACCCTTTCCAACCTCACAAAAATTATAGGACCCGTATATCTATTTCATGTAGATCTTATACTTATTGTAAGTAGGGGTGACTTGTGATAATGGATGGTAATCACATCGTTGAAAAAGATTATATTTGACGTGCAAAAATGATGTGTAATGAATCGTTTTTAAAGCATAACATATAATACCGGTAGGGGTGGGAATTAATGATTCGTATTAAAGATATATCTACCGCATTTATAAAGTTTAAACGGGTACACCATACTCGTACATTTAATCGAGCATTGTGACACACGCACCATTCATCACTATATGAAAGTAAATTCAACAATACTAGTGTATAACAAGACACACATTACCATATGGTGTATGAATAATTATGAGTGATTATAACATTTGTGAGCGCCGATTAAAATTGAAGTAATTCAAAGTAGTATAAATACTATAATACAAGTGAAGTAATTTTAAGTAGTATAAATACTACAATACAAGTGGAGATCTTCCAATTGAAACTCAATTTGATAATTTTAATTTTCAACTAAATGATGAACATGGTTGGGCATTTGATCTAGTGTTCTCGGAATGCCCCTTAGTGTTGTTTGCCATCTAATTTATTTGGGATTCAAAAAAGTGGAGAACGGGACTGATTGGGAAACAATTTGAATTGGAAAATGACCATTCAAATAGCTTTTTTGATGTACAAAACAAGCTATTTGAATGAGCACTTCTCAATTCAAATCACTTCTCAATTAACCTCTATATCTTTGATTTATGAACCAAGTAGATAAATATGGTTAGACCATAAAAGTCCTCATCCAGCTTTGAACGGCAACGTTTGCAGGTGAAATTGAAACTATTTAATAGTTCGAGATCCCTAGATAATTACTTTGAAATTTGAATAGCTAGCCTAAAAGCACTGAAGGGGATGGGGAAATTATTTATGCTAAACAATGAAGCCAGTACTTACATCTAATACCATAACAATTATTGAAGTGGCAAATATCAATAATGCAGATCTGAAGAGGCAATTCACTAATTCATGTTATCCTGTAGACTGAAAATTTTGAAATTGGCAAAACATATAATGCTATCTCGGGTGCTATAATTCGATGTAATAGTAACTAAAGCGGTAAACATCTTTGATGATAGGATGGGCCAGGTACATTCAATCTGTTTTCTATATAGCCTATAGTACTCGAAGTCTCGAACCACATAAAAAAAAAAAGCCAACCACCGAAAGATTTCAATCCAAAATATACTATATGTGATTAAAGAGTACCAATTAAACTTTCAAGTACTGGTCCAACAGAAAACGGATCATACTACCACTCTTTGATGTAGAATTGACTTTTACTACAAAAACACAAATGTAGAATTGACTCTTTAGTTCATAGGTGAGGTGACCGTATAGAAATGGGACCTTAGATTACAACAATAATCAACAGGTGGGCATTTGGTCTAGTGGTATGATTCTCGCTTTGGGTGCGAGAGGTCCCGAGTTCGATTCTCGGAATGCCCCATGTGGAATTTGGAAATTAAAGTTTTTCATCATTTTTTGGAATTCGGAAATTAAAGTTTTTCATCATTTATAACAAAATATATCCAAGATAACAGAACTAGGAAAGCAAGATCAAGTGCATAAACTTATCAAAAGACTGGACTCCTATGATCTCATTGTGCATAGAAAACTTAGCCACTTCTTTGAAAAAATTTCAGATAAAAAAGCAGACAGACTTTTCATAGAGCAGAGTAGTTCAGAAACCTAAGAACAGCAGTAGTTAGGTACCTAAAGAGCATCAGATGATCAGACTCGACAGAGCATTACGTACCATCCAAACTAAAGCTTCCTCTCCAACAAAAAGAATTATCGTTCAAGGAAAAGAAACAACACTAGCTGACCAGTCAAGTTGCTCATGTACACCTAACTACCAAAGTTCTTCAAAATGTTACTTTTATGTTGTACAATAAATACTAAACGTTGTGGGAGGCCTGATTATGAGAATACCCAGGCCTCTTGAGGAACTTCTCTATAAGGCCATCTACAGACAGCCTAAATCTTACAAAAAGGTTCCATGAAATGATCTTAAGAAGTCAGATTATATTTTATCAGTCATCTTGAAAATCATCAATAAGGTACACAGTTGGGCAATACTAACTCTAGTAATGTAAACAGTTCTCTATACAGATCTACTGGATATACTGTGAGTCTGTGACTGTAACTCCATCTCCTACATGCAAATAATGAACAAACTCCAGGGAATATATTATATATTATGTTATGTCAGGCCTTGAGCAATATGACAAGTAAATGGTTTTACCAATCAAAGGCTATCTGATAACAAAGATCTATGAACAGCAGTAGTTTAGGCACCTAAAGAGCATCAGATGATCAGGCAGAACTAACAAAGTTCTTCAGAATGTTACTTTTCTGTTTTATTATATATACTAACATCGTTGGAGGCCTGATTATGAGAATACCCAGGCCTCTCAAGGAACTTCTATATAAGGCCATCTACAAGCAGCCTAACTCTTACAACCAGGTTCCACGAAATGATCTTAAGAAGTCAGATTATCTTTATCGGTCAACTTGAAAATCATCAATAAGGCACACAGCCAGGCAATACTAACTCTAGTAATGTAAACAGGTCTCTATACATATCTACTGGAGACACTGTAACTAGAACTCCATCTCCTGCATGCAAATAATGAATAAACTTCAGGGAATAAATTAATCATTATGTTATGTCAGGCCTTGAGCCATATGACAGATAAATGCTTTTACCAATCAAAGGCTATCTGATAACAAAGATCAATGAGTATAGCAGAAGGCAAGAGGGCATTTGGTCTAGTGGTATGATTCTCGCTTCGGGTGTGAGAGGTCCCGAGTTCAATTCTCGGAATGCCCCCGTCAATCACTTTTTTTTTCTTTCTTATTTTTCATTTGGAGGTGAGAAATAACATGCAATGGCAGAAGTCAACTTTGGAAATGTCAATATTTGCTTATTTTTCATTTGGGTGTGAGAATAACATGCAAAGGAAGAAGTCAACTTTGGAAATGTGAGAATAACATGCAAGGGAAGAAGTCAACTTTGGAAATGTCAATATTTGCATGTGCAATAATATGCCATAGTTCTGACTAGTCAAGTACCAGCAGGAATAGCTAAAAAGGAAGAAAGATGGAATGATAAGAAAGTATTAAGGCAATACTTAGATGTCTTACCAGACCAATGACAATTTACACGTAGCACTGCATATTTGAAGTGGTAGACTCTGGAAAATAAAAAACCGAGATTATTTTTATTGAAGTTCTATAAAAAAATAAAACAACAAAACCTGTCACTAGGAGATAAAACACACATATGATGCACATGCATATAATTGCATATGGTGCTCAAATAACCAGGCAGTTATAAAAATGCACACCGTACTATATGAGATAAAATCTCCAAATTATGGGAACATTTAATTATTTTATGAAGATGTTCTTATAATAATACGAAAAATGTGAAGCTGGTTAGCTTAATATTAAACGAAGTAAATAAACATGGTATACTGGAAATAGAGGTGTGATTCGGGCCGGGCCGGGGCACTAAAGCTCGGTAAATTAATGGGCTGTGCCGGGCCAGTCCATCATTTTAACCGAGCCGGGCCGGTCTTTTTTGTCAAACCTAAGTCCCGGCACGGCCCACAGCCCATTAAATTCGTGGGCCGGGCAGGCCTGTTCATGTGCCGGGCCGGGCAGGGCCCGGGCAATTACATAGAAAAAAAAACTGCTGCCAGAATATAATACACTACATATTAAACAGAACAAAAACAAAAGACCTGCTGCAAAATAAATGAAACATCATCCAATCAACCAATTCACTTACAAAATGTTATTTCAACCAAAGTAATTTAACTAATTAAATTCATAAATTCAAGACCAACAGAATAAACTTGAAATCTTATTACAAAGACGAAAATCACAAATCAATAGCAAAATAAGACTAGTACTCAAGTACTCAACTACTCATCCATGAAAATCAGCCAAGAAATCATGTTTATTCGACATATCGACCGTGTTAGACAATATCTCCTCCTATTTAAAGAAAGTGGAAGTAGCCGACCGTTGGAGGAGACGTTGGAGAGGAGAAAGTAGTCAACCGTTGGGACTTCGGAGAAGTAGTCGAAGTCAACCGTTGGGTCTTGGGACTGCCGTTGGGAAGGAGAATGATTGAAGGAGATGTTAATGGTGGGCTGGTGTGGACGTGTGGTGGCTGATGAATTGGTTGGAAGTGTGAAAGTGAAATTAGGTTAGTAGAAATGTGGGAAAATGATAAAGACTCTAGGGGCTTGTGCTTTGGGCTTTAAGTGTTGGACACTTGCACTGTTTAATTGGACTTAATCTATGGATTATAAAATTCAAAATTGACATTCATATTTTAGACAGAACTGTCTTTTTTCGGGCTATACGTGTCGGGCCTTACCGATTCACGGGCTCGTGCCGATCTTGCAATTTTAAGCGGTTACCTCTAAACCTAAGGCCCACATAAATTAAACGAACACGAGCCGTACCGGATCAAATATTAAACGGGTCGTGCCAGGTCGGTTTTTTAGCGTGTCGGGCCGTGCTGGACTGTTCTGCGACCGGCCCAAATCACACCTTTAGTTGGAAACAATGGAATAAGGATAAACGATGTGTGGTGTTAGAAGTCGAATCTAACTGGGATTCCTTTTGCTTGGCGACGAAGGCAGCTTTTCTAGTTAGGAAAGAATTCGTTTCTGGTTAGAAAAGGAATATATGTTGTTTTCTCTAGTATATATACGCATGTAGGTATTAGATTAAACATATAGAAAATATATACTAAACACATTGAGATTTCTTGTGAAAAACACAGTGAGAAAGAAAGAACGGAGCTCAACAGCTTGGTAGTTTGGTTCGATTCCTTGTATACTGTGTTTTGATTCTTTGATAATAGAAATTCTGGTATTTTGTGGACGTAGGCAATTGCCGAACCTCGTAAATCTTGTATTGTGTGTTTATTTATTTTCTTTACTTTTATTTATTGGTTGGTTTGGAGATTATTGGATAGTCCAGATGGATGGTGCCATTTTCAACTAGTGGCCTAAAAGGGTGTATTTTAACCTTCCATTCCTTAATGTAGTATATCTTAGTATATTTTTTAATGAATGCAGACAAAAAGGGTTGACTTTGGATACAATAGATAACTGGGCATTTGTCTAGTGGTATAATTCTCGCTTTGGGTGTGAGAGGTCCCGAATTCAATTCTCGGAATGCCCCCTTTTTGCCATCATTTTAACAAACTGATTTTGCTTTG